>DWRA01003441.1:0-12126 GCA_018250295.1 Spathilepia clonius | reverse complement strand
GGGGAAATGTTCTGAATCGCTTCGAGAAAAGATAGATCACGACTGTGCCCTTTTTTTACTTTTGCTCGACTTGGCGAGGGCACTGCCGTGCCCCCTGATAAAAAATAGATTTAATTGCCATATCTAATATTTAGAATTGCATTATAGTTGCTAAACAGTGTTGTTTTATTCTACTCTCTCGCAAAATACGTAAATATTGTACAGATAGATATTTATCTATCTGTACAATATTTCATCTGTATAAATATATGTAGGTGTATCTATTAACTGATAAAATACTAATGAAAGCGTAGTTGTAATAAGAATAAAGTTTCTTAAACAACAATGATTGTGTCCTAGGTAGGTACATAATATTTAAGCGATCCAATCTGTCGCTATGCATTTAATAAAATTCGGAGGTGATTGAACTCGGCGCCGGTGCCGTTGCCACTCTTATCTAATACTTAGGAACTACAGCTATATACTTTATTTATAACTTTATACTACTTACTTACCAGTGTTTGCAACTGTTTGCTTCAGTTTATAGAGTGGAATAAAGCAAAAACCTAAAGACATTTGAAAGCGTTAAGATGAATCTTAAACATATAAAATGATATATATTTTTCCGATACTATTAAGATATCAACGTAACGAAGGTATAGGTATTCAAGAAGTGTAGAAATGAAACAAAAAAGCTGTCTGTAAACCTAATTTAGATCCCTTTATCGCGGTGTCGATGTTGAATACATTGTGAAAAACTAACCGATTTGAAGATCTTAAGCTTTGCAATGTATTTTCGTAAATATACCTACGTAATACCTAAATTCTAACATAAGAATAACTTCCAAAATATAATATAAACATCCACGAACTAAAAGCCACCATCTATTACCACCTACAAGTACAATTACTAGTGATCGCTTAGTGGGTTCAAATTCAGTCCATTTGAGTCCAAACATCACTGTTTTGAAGATTTTTTCTCTATACAACCTATTACAGCTCGTCAGTAGCTACTGAAAAAAGATAGAAAGGCTACCAGATTTATAAAAGATGTAAAAGTAGTAAACAATTGTATATTGACTATTTATATAATCACTTCGTTCGCATTTTCGAAATTAAACTATAACAATAAGTTTTCTCAAAAAAAATGAAATTACTAAAGTTCATCAATAACTACCACAGAAAAAATATATAATGAAAATCGGTCGACAAATAAAAGACAAGAAATATATTAGTCGTTTTATGTAACCTCTTTATATAATGATGATGATTCATGACATTGTGATACGTGTCCGCAGACATGAAGACGTTTGTGACTGGTTCCGTGGACAGGACGTGCAAGCTGTGGGACGTGCGCGCAGAGAAGGAGAAGCAGACTTTCTTCGGACACGAGGCAGACGTCAACAGCGTTTGCGTGAGTCTTTTACGGATTTCGTGTAATCACAGATGCAAATGTATCACCTGGTCTTATGTTGTCACGGTTTATGGCTCAGCTGTGTACTCAATCTTAAATAGGACAGCAGGCCTGCGGTCGATCGCAAATACATTGCTGCTCCTGAAGACTGACTTGGAATGTATCTGCTTTTATACCAGAACATAGCAGTCATACGAAGTAATGCAAATTTACCACAATTTTTGGGGCGTAATCACGCTACTTCGTGCGGATCGCTGGCGAACCCGTAAAAAATGCTTACACAAACTATCCATATAGTCTTATACTCAGTATTTAACGGCTATCCCCTGATACTAACTATAAATGACGGCCTAATATGCACTCTGAATCACCGAGAAGCTTACACAAAATACAACCTCCTGCAGTAGACAGCTAACTTCTAACCGCTTTTCATGTTCCTTAATTATATGTATATAATATATATATGAATTAGGACCAAAACAAGCCGCACTGTTGATGTTTGCAGTATCATAACAGCGGGCAGGCGTTCGCGACCGCGTCTGAGGACAAGACGGCGCGGCTGTTCGACCTGCGCAGCGACCAGCAGCTCGGCCACTACACGCCGCCCGGCAACAGCGGCTTCACCAGCTGCGGTCAGTTTACAAACCACCACTGCATCATACATCTCGTAGTACCTACGACGATGTTACTGCACTTCATTATTTATATATAGTATATTTTGTAGTGAAATATTGTCTAAGAACTCCCAAGAAAAAATACATCGACATTACATAAAGTTTATTAATTTGCCTTATTAAGTACTTATGCCTATATTACATTTACCTACTTTTGTAAAAATTGTGAGGCTCGTGATGAGATACCCTTGGCCCCTTATTTCTGTATGATTAAATCTTACTATAACATATTTATATGAAAAACGTGCGTCGCATAGGTCCTCGCTCGATGTGTTTGTGCCTTATTCCTAATGTGTTGCAGGTCTGTCCTTCAGCGGCCGCTACCTCCTGGCCGGCTCGGACGACAACACCGTGCACTCCTGGGACACGCTCAAAGTTGCCCACACAGGTCATTTACACAACTATTTATCACTAAACTCACGTGAATTAGTTTTTTATGTTACGAAAAAATAAGTTGACTAACCAAATATACTCCATATGCACAGTGTATGTAATTACGTAGGCTCTCTACTCTCCAAACTTTTTAAACTCTATATAAAGCTATAAAGAAATGCGGCATAGAAGTAACCAGATTCGAGTGCTGCAGACAAAAGAGAAGGACTCTTATATGAGTAAGTATATATCCCTTAGGTAGTAGGTACACAAGAACAGAGTATCGCGAAACACTAAGTAAAGTAGCACGTATTAATAAACCAGAAATAAGATGAAAGATGGTGCTTCCAGAGTCGAAACACGACGTGTTCTATCCTTAAATAATTAATGATTTGGATTGTTGGTAACAGGTACCCTGCACGGTCACGAGAACCGCGTGACGTCAATATCGCTGTCGCCCAACGGCATCGCACTGGCCAGCTGCTCCTGGGACCAGTCCGTGAAGGTTTGGGGGTAGGCGCCTGGCTGCTATACCACCTCCGTCTTATGCTTCGGACCAAGGAAAATACTACTCTGCCTCCAGTCTAATATTTGGGATAGTTATGGTTGCCAACTAAGTTCCCGCCATTTTAATAAGGTTCATCTTTCAATTAAAGTCAAACCAATTTATTTAATTTAAGTTGAATAATAATTTCCGTATTACTTAATGAACACTGTACCGTTCTTCTTGTTTGACTCGTCTCCAACGTTTAACATGATTTTCAATCTCTTTGGTGGAAATCACTACTAAACGTAGCCCCCCGCATAGCAACTTTACCTACTTACACATTATTTTGATAATCTGAAAATCAACTTAAATTAACTCAAGCAAAAAACAAAACACAAATTTTGGAAGAACCGTACGTGTTCTTACGAGTGATTTTAAAACATTATTCCACAAATTTAATATTGAAATTCGATGATTTGAAATGTTTAAATTAAAGCAATGCAGGGAACTTAACTGCTAGCATAAAATGTACGTCAGTAGGATGGCACTGCTGATAAAGCTGTCGGCCGTTTTAAACTGAGCCTATGTAATAACTTCGGCAAATAAGCAAGTAATGTTCCTAGCATACGTCGAGATACTACAAACCCTTGATACTCTCGCCACCATTATTAAACTACTATAAACAATGTAATATCACTTCCAAACTTATAGGAATAAACAATAAATAGAGATTTATTTAAAATTTACTTTATAAAAAATTAAATCAGTTATGTTCAAAAACATCGCTACAATATAATTTCTCTTACTAAGCAACGTAAGTATTTTAGATTGGGACTTGATATAGGCAGCTGTCTTGTTAAATTAAATTCGACAATAGTTCTTTAATTTGCCTACATGTTTCATTTTTATTTAGGCCTGCCTAATATCAAAAAGGGAGCCTGAGTTAATTGATGGCCGAAGAAATCCAATTCAGATATCATTTTTATTTAAGTCTTAATACCGTTGCATTGTCCATACAAACTTTTTTGTTTTTATTTTATTTTATTTGAAACATTTCAATATATAAATAGATAATTTTGTTTCCTACTTATATGTAATTAAATATCATCATATTAAAATTAAGAAGTACCTAAATGTTACCATAAACATTATTTTAATAATTATAATATAATAATTATTCTACCATTAATTGTGTTTTATTAATACCTACTATTTGTGTTATTTATATGTTGAACTTTAAAAAAGTAAATTTCATTACATGGTAAATTTCCTGAGATTTGATTTTTTTTATTAGAATCCCAATATATTTTAAAAAATGTAAGTAACCTCCAGGTCTGTCAGTGAAAGTACCGCCAAAATCGGTCAAAACAAACAGACAGGCAAATATTTTAACAATTGTGGTTTTGTTATAGGTACTGTGCATACTTATTAAGTTACGCATTATGTGTGCATACTAATCTTTATGTAATATGCATTCAGTATAAAGCTGTTATATTGACACTGTAAAAAGACACTCCAATTTTACTTTTTTATATACATGATCACCAGAAATAAATGTAAAAATGAGTTAGTTATATTAAAAATCTTCTCAAAAACAGGCTTTTTAGTAATGTATTTTTTCGTATTACCCTATTTATTTGATGCCTATGTCATGGGGGCACTAAAAAAAATTGATTTGTCCTCTTAGGGCGTCCGCCATGTTGGTCACTTAGCTAATCATGCACGGTCATCCAAGCCAAACGTATACGCAAAATTTAACCTCAAACAGTTTGGGTTAACTGGTTTAATTGCAAGATTTGACCGTTACATACATATACGATACGAAGAAAGCAAATTAAATAAAAATATTTGTAACAAAGAAATAAAACCGACTTGTATGTCACAAAAAAGCAAAAAATAATTTATATATAATATTTCTTTAAATTATGATAGTTTAGCACTTAGTTCTGAAGGCGGCGCTCGACTTATATTGAGGTAGATTACCACGTAAATTGTGTCCAATTTGATCGCCGACTTAAAAACTATGATCATTTAAAGAAATGTTTAAATTATTTTTTGCTTTTTTGTGACATAGAAGTCAGTTTTATTTTTTGTTAAAAATATTTTTGTTAGTGATAACGTACTAATACTTTTTAGTGACAACATACTAATACCATTAAATAAAAGAATTTCATCGGTTTCAAGTAAGTCAATACAAACGTACGTAAAACCGTAACCTTAAGCCTAAGCACAGATAATGACTCAAACTTTAACGTAAACCTAAAACTTACTTTAAATCTAAGCCTAAACCAAAATTTAACAACACTTTCATACATTGTGTTAACATTGACCAATATATAAACGTAACTGTAAGCAGAAGACGTTCGTAACAGTCAACATAAACCTAACCTAAACTAGCCTAAGCTTAACCGAAACCTAAACATAAACGTAAATCTTCACCCCCAACCTTACACGAACATAGGCGCCAACGAAACATTTTTATGAAATAGCGTCTGCTCAAAATTCATAACATTAAATAAAAACTAACATCTATAGACTTACGTTTTCGGCGTGTAGTACCCTTCATTACCAAGATTGAGGATTTACAAGTCAAATTTTCATCGCATGTCCCTGATCTGCAACCTTAATATAAATACAATACGTAAACGCCAAATGGCTAATTCCTATAGTACAGGCAGGCAGTATCACTGTGTCTGAGATACTGCAGTTGAAGGTTAAATTTTTCATCATATCCTCAGATAAGAAACCACAATGTATATATAAAAGCACGAAATTGCTAACTGTATGATACAGGTTGGAGGCACGTCTGCATCATCAAGGTTCAAGAGTTGAAGGTAAATTCTTCATCATGTATCTGTGCTTATCAACCATTAAATTATTACATATTCGTAAGCACCAAGTGACTAACTTAAACGGTTTAGGATGGAGGCATCTCTGCATCATCAGGTTCAAAAGAGGAAGGTCTAATTTTTCATACAATATCTCCGCTTAGCACATATTTGTAAGCACCAAATGGGTAACCTACATGATTCAGCTTTGAGGCACCTCTGCATCATCAGAGTTCAAGAGTTGAATGTCAAGTTTTTCTTCATATACCTCTGCTCAACAACCAGAATGTATATACCTAAGCGCCAAATACCTAATTTCTTTAGCTTAGGCAGGAGGCTCTTCTGCATTCCCAGGGTTTAAGAGCTGAAGGTAAAATTTTTCACCATATAACTTCATGAGAATCGAGTGGGCAGAAACAAAGTTATCCTGAAAAATGTAAAAATCGGGGGTGGCGGTCTGATCTTCCACCATAACTCAAAGATCTAATCATCGGACCATACTCATGTCCAGGAACGAAAGTTCCGCAATGAAATTTCCTATCAAATGAAAAAAATAAAATGGAAATCGGTCCATAAATACTCGAGTTATTCAAGAATATAAGAATTCGTGTTTTTCCAAATTTCTGAGAAAACCGGGGCAAAAATTTTCAATTTTCCACGGAATAGGACCGCATGTGAAACTGGCCGCATACAATAGCGGTAAAAAAATAGTAATAAGTACCTTATATCGACGAATAGAGAACCTTTTCCTTCGGAGAAGGAAGTCGGTTAAAAAGCTAGAAATTAACTTACATTCTATAATAATAATTAGATTCCAACACAAAACAAAGAAAACATTTATACGTTTAACGTGTAACATAATGGAGGTGGATTACAAGTGTTGTTTACAAGTGGTAATACGAGATTAACCCTTTGTTTTCATCCATGAGCAATTTGTAAACAATCCTATGCTAAAACTGTTTGTCAATATGTTGGCGGCACGCACGCGGGTGGGTACATTCCGTGCGTCGGCCTCGAAATCATGTATCGAATTGCATCCACTCACAGTTTTAACCAAAAAGTTTTCTGTGCTGTAATCATTCTGTTGCTGTCCGTTATATTTTTCTTCTCGAATAATTATAACCGGTATAGTTTTGGCGCTATATACAAACCGTCGCGGGTGAACGCCGTAAGCGACGAAGAGAACGCAAAGAAAGCAATCAAAAATGTTGAACGATACTCGAACATGAAATATATTCTTCTGTGGACGAATCCTAAAAACTTTCCTTTCGTGTACTTCGGTGAGGGGCAACAAGTGTTCATTCAAAAGAAGTGCAAATGGACGAACTGTTACGTGAGCGGCGACAGAGGGTTGCTGGGCGACTACACGGAGTTCGACGCGATCGCCTTCAACGGCCCGCAGCTGGGCGCCGCTCTGGCAACTACGCCCGCCGACTTGCCGGCACGCCGCTCTCCAACGCAAAAATACGTCTACGCGAATATAGAATCGGCAAAGACGTACCCCGTATGCGACCACGGCTGGAATGGGTACTTCAACTGGACCTGGACTTACAAGTTGGATTCCGATTCGCCATGGAGGTACTTTGTCGTTAGGGACGAAAGAGGTAACATAATCGGGCCGGCGACGAGCGTGCACTGGATAAGTACGGACACTATGAAATCTGTTGACGACGATTTGCTTGAAAAATTGAGTACGAAGAAGAAGGCGGCTGCATGGTTCGTTTCCAACTGTGACACTGAGAGTCACAGGGAGGAATTCGCGTCGCAAGTCCAGAACTACCTGCGCCGGTACGACCTGAAGGTGGACGTGTTCGGCGAGTGCGGCTCGCTGCAGTGTCCGAGGCAAATAATGAGCAGGTGCCTTAACATGCTGCAGAAGGATTATTACTTTTATTTTGCATTTGAAAACGCTTTCAGCGAAGATTACGTGACGGAAAAAGTATTATATGCACTAAAACACTACACTGTGCCCATAGTCTACGGCGGGGCGAATTATTCTAGGTAAGTACCAATGTTGTACATTTTATAAAACATTCTAAAGTTATGTCGCGTACCAATTCGTTATCCCATTATCGTCGTCCAGCAGAACATACGCACAGCACCACTAACTTACCCCTAACTTAACCGACACGTATGAACGTATCGGTTAAGTTAGGGCACAAGTTAGATACTGCTAATATCATAACATTATTAGTATTATTATATTATATTACATTTAACGTACCTATTTGAGTTCCTAAGCTCCATTAATCAGTTGTCTGTGTATTTTAGAAGATCTATAATAACAATATCATTAGCAAATAAAATAAGTAAAGATATTGATGATGAAGGTATTGTTAAAAGTATATCCTTAATTTGAAACGTGAAGGTTCATGCCACCTGGAGCGTACCTGGACGGGCGGCGGCTGGGCGCGGCGGGGCTGGCGGAAAGGATGTACGAGCTGACGCAGAGCCCGCTGCAGTACCAACAGATGTTCCGCTGGAGGCACCACTACTCGTTCCAGTACACGCACGCGCGTCCCGACGCCGACGTCTACTGCGGGTTCTGTGCTGCGCTCAACGCGGACGCGCGCACTACTACCGTCTACGAAAAATTCGACGCGTGGTGGACGCCGAAAGACGCCTGCCGTGGCCGTGCTGCCAAGCCTTAAAGTGTGCTACTTTTATTTGATAACCACGTTCCTATCTAGGTATATATATATTAATTTATTTTGTCACATTTAGAAATGTTTGGCATAAAAGGTTGAATCCTAAGTTTTAAGTTTAAAGTCTTTATTTTGTGGCTCTAAGTGTCAACCACTCAACATAAATTAAAACATACAAACAAGAAAATGTTTACAATTTGTACTTTATTTTGTAATTTGCCACCGTAATGTTCTATATAAATGACAATAATGTCAAAATTGCATTTATAAACATATCAATGTCACTGCATACTATATTAATTTTTTGAAAAATATATTTTTTGTTTATTAAGTGTTATTTTTTACAATATGGAAGGTTAGCCGTATTCATTGGTTTTAATAGCGATACTTCATAATATAATTTAGGTTCACGCTTCTACTTACTGACTTCAACGAAAACAAAAGAAGGTACTTCCATCATCTGTGAGTCCTTAAATTAATGTTTGGTGACAGGACAGACCTACCTCGTGCCTATGCATCTGAGCCACCGAATTACGTATGTCATTACTTATACATAATACCTAACATCAAGTAATTAGTAAACACCTACTTAAGTGTATTTACTCATAATATACCTTCTAGAGAAGGTACAGGAGGTAGTTCCTATGCAAATACTATGCATAACGCGTGCTTATTACACCGTACGTGAACAGAAAAACTCAAGAACAGAAAAACTCAAGAACAGAAAATTCAAGAATCTATATAAGTTTCCTCACGATGGATGTTTCCACATGACAACGTGTAGTGAGTAGGTAATTCAATTTCAATATTTAGTTTTGCAAATAAACTATCATCTAATCAACCTATACAGTTAAGTACATATAGTATCGTCTGGAACAGACAACATATACTTAGCTATATATAAAAGTAATGGAAAAATGCAACAGAACACTTCTCCATCATCTTTATATTGTTGCAGAAGCTTGCAAATGTGTCAAAATCGAGGGCCATCTGGAGGCAGTGCGGTGGCAGCTGTGGCCGCGGCAGTATCGGCCGGCGGCTGGCGCGCTGGCGCTCGCGGACTGGACCACGCGGCCCCACGTGTGGCTGTACTACGTCGAGAGCGCGGATGGCTTGTTGGCCGACGACGACGTTCTTAGGTATACTAGGAAGGAAACAACAGCAACTACTGTGCCTACTAAAACCATTACATTATCCATGCCATTACATTTCTGGAAAAAGGTGTCGCTCTTCATCTTATGATTTTAGTGAAATGTTAATAAGTGTAGAAGTGCATTAACTAGATTTTCAATATTCTTTCTCTTTATGGATATGTTTTCCTTCTATGTTTCTATTTCTTTTTTTAACAAACGCATTTGTTCGATGGATGTGCAACCTGCACATCCATTGAACATGTGGAATTTTAAAGCAAAAGCATTTATGATAAGCAACCGTCGTTCTTATTTCAACAATTTGTTGTATAAAAACATGCAGTTTTCAAATGCATAGGTCATATTTGCAGAAGTACAAACCCCCGCTTCTGGTCGATCCACGACGTGCAGCGGTACCTGGTGGGCGAGCTGCACTGCGAGCGCGTGCTGTTCACCAGCCAGTACCCGCAGCTACGGCTGCCTAGCACCCACGGCCAGCACCTGTGGCGCGCTAACACTGCGCTCAAGCTGCCGCCAGCGCGCTACCTCAAGGAGTTTCATATATCTTTCGAGCATAGCCTAAAGGTCCCGAATGTCGATTAAAGATAGGAAAATTTCATATTTTGCGGTGTCTGTTTAACGATTAACACAAATATAATTTTAAAAAATACCTCCAAATGTAAAACAGCTGATGATCTTCAAATACTTGAACAAATTATCTTTGATCACAGGTATGAACATTCCTGATCGAGTCACCTTTTATACCATTAAAATAAACATACCACAAAGTCGGTTCATCCGTTGAGGTACCTACTATATGGCGCCACAGGCAAAAACGTGATACACGCGTTATACTTATAACACCCCTTTCTTTCGCCGGGGTTTGACAGCACACTACGGGGGATTCGAGGTAGCCTAATTAACTACTTATTATCTGACAACTTGTTAACAGAAAATGGAAGCGACACAAGTACAAATGGACCGCATCATCATATCCGATCTGTTGATCAAAATCCAGCGCCTCGACCACTTTAAGCGCAAGACCTTCTTCAGAATTCTGGAAAATATACTAAGGTACAACATTTCTTTCATTCTTCTTTTCATTTGTTATAAGTTTTCAAACGAAATTATAGGCCGATGTTAAGTGACAAAGCAGTTATGCGCAGTCATAAAAGTTCTAATAGAAATAAGGAATAATTGTTTTATATTGTCTATACGCTGATTGAGAACAAGCAGTTGGACTGCAACCGTCAGCCACTTCTATAATAAATCCCTAAATGAATAACAACCGAGCCATAACTATTGTTACCCTGCCCAGCTTTCAAGACAATCTCCAGCTAGTGTCTCTAGAGAACCTGTGCTGCCGGCGGCTGGAGGGCGTCCGGATATTACAGCAGCTTGCCTGCTTTAACGCCTCTTCTCTCAAGTACCTGTTCCTCTGGCGCTTCGTGCTGCCTAATGAAAATCCCATCCTAATCAACTACAGCTACATCACTGGTAAATGGATCGTTATGACTTTATTATTGGCACTGTATTTATATACGGCTCTGATTTTGTTTTATATTATAAGTATGCAAATGTAGCAAGCTGGTATGTAACCTTATGAGCAACTACCGCCTTTCTGTAACCAAAGTTCTCGACGGCCACAGATGCGTTGTTACCCCTGAGGACTAACATATGATACACAAAAACTACAACACGCTATAAACTTTTATTCTCTCGATGCGTCGTTTAAAATTCAAGCTAATTTCAACATTATTGCGTAAAATTTACTACGCAATTACGTGGCCATATTAGGGTGAACAAAAAATAAGTAAAAATCCGATAGATCAATCCTGCTTGACGGGTTATTATAGTAGGGGAGCCTAGGATTCTAAATGCGGATTTACTCGAACGTCATTGAGACCTATTAGATTGCAAGGCTTGCATGATAGTGAGATAAAAATGTTAGATAATATATACTTTTTCATGGGTGGGGTGAGCGGCTACAAGTCTTAAAAGATGTAAAAAAAATTGTTGCGTGGACATACTCGAGCGAATCAGATATTGATAGAATCCATGTCCTACGTATTTTTAATAATGTACGTATGTTAATCTGATCGTTTGCGTAATGGTCGTACGTAAGGGATGAAATTTTTTTTATCGAACACGTCAGATTTTTTAAGAGGTTGTTTTCTCATAATCTGACGATTATATGGAGGCGTTCGCTTAATCTGATAAGTAATATTTTTTTATAGTATTTTACACAGAACTTAAAAACATTTTGTAAAATAAAAGTAGCCTTATTTGCTCCTTATAATATCAGCTATCTGCCTGTGAAAGTCCCGTAAAAATAGGTCGAGCCATTTCGGAGATTACCTCAAACACATAGACAGAGAGACAAAATCTTGATGTTTTTTTGTTTCATGTATAGTATATACTTTCATATGGAATTAGTAAAATGCAATTGTTTTGATATTACAAACAGACAATTTAATTTTGTTTGCATTGATGGCATTATATACGATTTTTCGATTCAGAATCTATGTTTCGATAGACTGCAAGTGACTAAAGTGTCGGTGAATAAAAATAATGTTTGTTTTCAAATTATTTACTTC
>DWRA01003440.1:0-12127 GCA_018250295.1 Spathilepia clonius | reverse complement strand
CAACGCATCTGTGGTCGACTTCAGTTGGGATTCTAGTCTTATCTGGGGTGGATCACAAATGTCCAGGGGCGGCAGTTACCACCTACCATCAGGTGGACTGCATGCTCGTTTGCTACTCCATTAGGTATAAATAAAAAAAAACAAAAACAATCTGCTTTTTTAATTTACTTAATTACAGCCCTTCTAACTGAAACACAACACATCAACACTTATTATCGTTACGAAATAGAAATAATTGTACATGGTAGTATTGCTACAGTGGAACCATTCAAATAAATTGATTTAAGCAATTCATAATACAAACGGGTCATTTACACGTGAGAAATCCCGTAAGTGAGTTCAAGTGACTTCCTGCCGAGCGTCACAAAGCAGTACTTAAGTCCATTTCGGGTCACGCTCATTACGGCGCTTGCCTAATGACTCTCTCCGGACTCACGCTCTGTTCACGGATAATGAGACTAATTAATATAGGAAAAATGTCCATAGTATCTATTACAAACTGTTCTTTAAGATTCGAATTTCATCCTGTGAAATGATCTTTAAACGAAGTTTACCGATTTTACTGAAAACAATTCCAGTATCGTTTACTGAATTGTGCTTTAGAATAAGTTGGTTATTTTGTAGCTGTTACAAATATATTGTCGTAATCCCATTGCTATTCCACTGCTGGGCACGGGTCTAGGCCATAACCCATCGCGCTGACTAGGTATGGATTAGTACACTTCGAACACCACAGAAAACTTTTTTAATGAATCGCGACGTTTTTCTTTAACGTTAAGCAAGTGATAATTAATGTATATATATACAAAACATACAAAATTAAGACCACAGGTTCGTGCCTAAGATACGAACCTTGGACCTCCTGTTTGAGAGACCGAGTTTCAAACCAGCACGTTATCACTGCTATTTATATATATAATTGAAACATACGTACATCCATATAGCGAAAATTATTTGCTAAGATATGATTGTAAAGATCCGCCATAACCTTACTTATTAAATATTATTATCATCAAATAAAATATTGAAGATGTAGATTTTTGTACAAAAATGTAATGAATATGTATATTCCCCCGCTAGACTAGAAAATATAAATATTAATGTACATTTTTATTATTTCAGGTACATCTGCACCCTTACACAGACTTTGCAAGTATTCCGAGTCGAATCTCAAGTTTTAAATATTCATAAAAACTGCGAGGAAATGAAAGAACACTCAACTTTCCACAAAAAAACGAATAAAGAGTTCTAAGTTAAGAATAAACGTAATTAGAGGACGTATTTAAGAATTTAGAAAAATAGAATTTCATTAAACTCACATTTAGATTTCTTTGTGATTAGTTATTTTTTCTAGTACCTCTCTCCATACTTTTACATTTAACGAATTAATAGAATATCAATAGTCAACATTTGAAATAATACATTAATTAATCTTAAACGAGTAGTTAAAATACAAAAGTATGAAAGGTACCTCTTGTAATTCGACTCCGGCAGCACCACCGTTGCATTTATTTGCCTAATAACAACAGTTTTAACGCTGTATTGTGGTTTGACGAATTTGGTAATAAAGACATACTTATCGTTACATAAAGATATACAACGTATTTTACGACTTGAATCTAAGAACATCAGTAAGTTCTCTTTACTATCAAATGTACGTAAAAATTATCAGTGTACAAACATTAATAGTAACTTGTATAGTGGAAGAAGTATAACGGATAACATTGCTTTAAGTAGAATTAAAATGTCTTTATGTTGTGCTACACGGCGACTAAAATCTATGGCGCAGACTATTTTCATCAATTAACACTTCCATGGTTGTCCGTTTAACACTTAGGTATTTATTATCTTTGGAATTAAAATTTACATATTTATGTACCATAATCGTGTACTAGATCCAAGGTTCAATACGTTTGAAATCAAATTGAACATTGAATATTTCCATGAACGTTTATCTAGAAAGAATTTACAAAATTTGTTTATCAAAATGATTTGTTTTCTACCAACGTTTCTTTGCTATCTCCCTCGCCACTCCTTTATGTTTACTTTTACTTCTTTTAATTTTTTGCCGGTATTTTTATCTGTGTTTAATGACGGCGTTCTGAATTGCAAATGCCGTTAATTGCCCAATGGAAGTTGGCCTACGTCGTTGCGATTGACTGTCGAGATATTTAACATTTCTAACTGCCGAATAATTTAACGAAATGCCTTTGACGTCAATAATCACGCCTTACTTACATTTGAATTTCTCAGACCTTTTAATAACACTAAGCTTTAAAAAAAGTCCAACACTTTTCTTTATAAAATGATTTCACAATACTTAAAGCCGCTAAGTTTTTAATGAAAATAATTACAAGTATACATAAATAAGAACATTTTAGAAATAAAGAACAAAATATTAGTAAAATACGAGTATCGTGCAAACAAATACCGCTTTTCCCAAACCCGCAATTGAGAAAGCGATGCAAAACAACTGTACTTATTTAAAGTCTACGACGAGCCCAAAGTATTTCGAATGTTCTCAACTTGAGTCGAGAGCCCCGCTGAATTCATCAGTATTATTTGCACTAAAACACTGCTAAATTGGTGCCCTCTCCTGTTGAGAGGTTTACTTCAACTTTAAATCATAATATTTAGATCGAATTTCACAATAAAGGGCCGGAATTTAAAGATGCTTAGGGAATTACTTCACTTTCATCTAATGGTTTTGTTTTATCTTTTCTTTTCTTATTGTCATTGAAGCCCTTGTGTTGGGAGTAAATTTTACTATCCTTTTTGTCTATCTAAACACAAGTTGATGGTTTTATTACTAAATAAGTTATGATTTAATTACCTCTATTTTTTTGCTTCAGTTTAGTTCTAAATTGAATTTGAATTCAATCGTCCCTATAGTAGATATGCTTCAATTCTGAATATAAATAACCAGTTAATTTTGCACCATATGCAAAAATTCTTAAATCAAAAACCTTCACTTCACTGCGATGAGAGGCAGTCCTCGTGGCACAAAAAGCTATCCCAATTTCCCACAAAGAAATGAATGGATGGCCTATTTATTTCGCGAATGTGAGAAGCGTCATTCCCTGCTTCCTTGTAAGATCGAACGCAAAAATTCTAAAATTGCGAGTCATTTTTGCAGACATGTTTAGCATTCGGAACGTTATTTTGGTGTGATTTTTTGAATGTTTGTTCCCAGATGTGACGATCAAGCATATGAAAAAAATATTAGTGTTACAAACGTTCTATTTATATATGCCATTGCTTCTGGTAATAGTCCCATTAGTAAATGAATTCCAGCAAAAGAAAACATAAATACACCCATCAAACTAACGCAATGACGTAAGGAAATTGTTCATGAAATAAAATGCGCGAACATTATTGATATTAATACTTCCTTTAAATGGATCGTAATTCATTTTGCCCTGCACGAAAACATGAGGTTTAAATGGGCTTCCTTCATTTATTCTCTGTCAGCTATAAAGTGCGGCATCAATTTGAGGGTTAGTGATAGGGAAATAGAATCTTTTTGACAAGCGAGTAGGCTGATATCATTACACAATGTTCCGCGAAGTTACTTTTCTGTTGATTGAGGATAAAAAAGGTACGAATATTTTAATCCGTATTATAATGTTGAGGACCTAAAGTTAAATTACTGATAATCAAAGATAACCTTTGGCAATAAGCTGATTTGAGGAATAAATGTAGTACCTAATAGTCAAAATAAGAAAAAAGTAGTTTTCAATATAAATTCAATACAAGAATACTGATTATTACACTATTATACTAATCAGGCTGTAACTTAGTAACTACATTTGAGTTAAATGTCATTTCAGAAATATAACCAAATGCTGGATAAAGCTCATCTTTGGAGATAGCTACGGCTTTATATTCAGATCGTCCCAATAGCACCACGAATATTTCTCAATACGACCCCTAGTACGCTCCGCTTAGGCCAAAGTGCAATTGACAATAAACCCTTCATCAATTACAGTCTGTCAGCATGACAGGAGCACTTTCATTGGGAATTATTTACGATCTTGTCTAGTGACGATCACCCTAAGCGTGCTATCTGCTTTGATTTATTAGGTCATAAGGCTGATTATTTTCTTCATTACTTCTTTGTTACACATCGACATCTTAAAGGTCCAAAATGTATTAAATTAAAATTTTAGTAAGTGTTTTGTTTAGATTATTATACCCAAAATCAATTAAATTGTTAGTCTATTCTTCCATAAAAAGTAGATTGTTTTAATGTTCTTTTCTCAAACTATTCTGATACACTCATCAGCTACAATCCCATGGCTACATTAAAATTATATAAGCCAAATGTTTGCAGAACTTATCTGTAGTCTGTTACTGTGTTTCCATTGTATATCTAAATCTTTATACATAATCAACCGCTAGATCTAGTTGACTAGCTTTTCCATCTCATCTGGATGATATTCTTATTAAAAAACTTATCTTGAATAGTTCAGTTTGATGATATATATTAGTTTTGCTTTGCTAAGACAAATTCACAGGTCAATGAATGATTATAAAATGATCTGGAGAATATATAAAACAATTACTACGATTTATTTTCATTGTGTCAATTTTACGATTTCAAGAACTGCTCCATATGTTATTGAAATACCCCAAATTCATGTATATAATTTTGCGATTTATATTATATTATTCTCATAACTGTGGATCGTATTCATTGAAAATTTTGAGTCCTTCGCTGTTTACAATACAAATTACTGTTTTCAAATTATTGTCTAATGGCCCTGTTGCGATTGCTGGTATTCTTACAATCATCGCCCCGGACTGTTGTAATCCGCCCTGATTTATCTAGTGATGGGCCGATTACTTCCTATGCATTAACAGTGATAAATGTATTTGTAGATATCCGGAGATTAGTTGCACTGTTCCCCGACTATGCCAGCATGTTCAAAACAAATCTTTCTTTTCATTTAACTGGCAAGCTTTAAATACATGCGTAGGGAGTTTTTCCTTCTTTTCATTAAACAAAGTTTTATAACCGTTTATCCTCATTTTATTTCCAAAATTTCTATATTTTAGTAGCTACCCTATGATTGCTCTCTACTGCACTTATATTGATAAACAGTTTGTATTACTTTCAAGTATCAAGTTCTTTATTTTTATAATTTCGAGAATAATCTATTCAACTGTCAAAATCGAATTTAGATTCTGAAAGAAATAATATATTTATCTTGTAAAATTCGTAATTAACTTTTACCGTCATTACACAATAACTGAACTAACAATGAACTCGAATGCGAAACAGTTGGTCATTTACTCAGCACCCTAAACTGTACAAAGCAAAGGTCACATCAAGTCACGCAAGGTGACAGATGGTGTTGCAGTGTTGCTAACTTAATCAGCTGTTGTTGCCACCACGCATATTATGTTATACAAAACTAATGTGGGTTTGATATATTGTGGTACATTCAGATAAGTTATTTAATATTCTAATTATATTTTAATTTAGATTTTACGGAACCTCATATAAAAAAATTAGGAATGACTTTTGAAAGTTGTTTTTGAAGTTAACATAACTAAACGATAAAACAATGTTTTAAAAGCAACCAAAATAGTTTAAAATTCCTAAAAAATGTTTACAATTTGTTTTAATCTTTAAATGTATAAAAATACGTTACATTAAAAAAATATATATCTTTACAATTATTATTTACTATGCCCAGTTTACCTTACCTTAAAAGAAAAAGCGATCTTGTACGTCCAAAATTGTTTTCTTCCTCAAAATTGTTGCTACCTACTATATTCCTTTGTTGTTTAGAGCTTCCCCAATCTGTAAGTAAAATTCGCCACAGTCAGCAGAGTGAAATAAATTGCTTGCGAAAACGTGAGCGAAGAATAAAAAGAAAACTGTTATAGCATCAAGAGTCCCGTAATTAATGGAGATGTCCAGCGGCGACGAAATAACGAATACCTACATTTCGCGACAACATTTGACATTAGCTTGATTTTTATATTTGGAATTAAACTCGTAACTGCAACTTGTACCACTTTTAGTTTTACACAGTTTGAATTTGCCTTTTCCTGAACTAAGTCACCGTTTCGTGTCCAACTTTAAGCTACTTGACCGACTGGTTCTCATAGTTCGTAGTTGAGTAAAATAAGAACAAGTTTGAATGTACTGCCAAATACTACGTTATTTTTAGTAGTATGTACTTAATGTGTAATTTCTGAAGTTAATGTTTCTACACTTTCTACCTTAAGAATCGCTGTTTCTTTGACATTGTCTTGTTCGTTATTTAATAGATTTACCGTCTCTTAATCTTTGTTATTGACTATTATGTCCTAAAGATTTATATTTATTAATTACACGAAGGACCACGAAGTCATAACTCCTCGACCGCAATCGATTGGTTCGCGGCACACATTGCTAACATGTGGCGGTTCTCCAATTAATCCATACCAATAATGACGATTAATTCAACAGGAAGTTGATTATCTGCTATGTAATCCAATCCTTGCCAACACTTGGTATTTATGGTAATGGACCTCTGAACTTGATTGTAAACACTTAGCTGTTATGGGATATAAACACTCCTTCATGAAGGCACAATGTGTGTAATGTTCAATTTAGTATTCTTTAAAGAACTGCTTACTGTCATAGAAAATCGTAACACTCCAGTGTCAGCGGATGTTACTCTAATTAACCTGGCGTTAAATTTCTGCAATATTTTTCGGAACCTGTACACTAACATATTCCCAAAGTTTGTGATCAATATTCTGATATGTGCAAGAATTATGACAGCCCAATAGCCCCACCCAATAGATCTATATAGATCATTCTTCTTTAATGTTATTTTGTCAATACTTTTGATAGTTACATCCATTGCTTTGTATCGTACTTCTTCGAAGTTATGCTTATTTTGTTGTCTTTTGAAGCTATATGAAGATTTTTTAAAATTAATCAGAGATTTCTATGTGTTTTAAATTATTTTTTAGTACTCATGATATTTCTTTTATAATATATTTATGTGGTTCCCTATTTCACCAATATTGTAATTACATACTATGATTAAACTGTTTAATTTCATTTCAATCCCTTTATAAACTTAGTTCAATATATTTAAAACGTTTCAAGCATATCATTTTTTAATATCACTATAAAACCAAAACAGTTGGGCATAAAATTTGCCTTACACTCAAATATGAATTCCTAATACGATATTCTTGAGAAAACGAATGAGTAATACGCGTAGCATCTGAGATGAAAAATGACTAGACTTCCGTCAGAAAACTCATACTACTGGCGTCGAAAAAAACATTAATTTCGACACATCGGTAAACTCGGCTCCCCGGCTCGCAATATCCATCACGGAGACTATTTGCATAGAGGGTGATAAATCTGAGGAAGAAATCTTATATGTAGACGATATTGGTACTGGGGCCATAACAGCAATGTATCATCTCGGATTCATTTGCTGACTTATTGCCCTATATTCTGCTGTCGAGGACCGAGATCGTTCAATACTGGAAATAAGCTGCGTGACGTAAAGGCATTGCAATTCCTCGTATCCGGACTTCATGGAGTCTTCGTATTTAATGAGATATTACTTTTGTTTGACGGAAATAAACGTGGAACATAGTTTCGTTGTAAATGTTTACCGTTCACAATGCCATTATTCTTGTTTTAAATTTTATCTTCTGATCTTTTACTACTCAACTTTCTTTTATCAGTGCTACTAAAACACAACAATCTATTTATTAATGAAAAGAAATGTAAGAATGGGAAACAAATAATCAATATTAGCAATGTTCATTAAGTACCAATCTGTTCAAACGTCATTAATTTCTCTCGTAGCATAGAACAAAGCACAGAGTTAATTATATTTGTAAAGAAAAGAAAAATCACTCTTCGTTTATGTTACGATTGCTAATATTTATTCGTTTTTCAATATACTTTGTTACTAACATTTATATTTTAGAAACGCTGCCCTTTTTTACTTGTTTCCGTTATCAGTAATTTTTGAGATGAAGCACTTAAAATGTATCGTTGCGTTTTTATCATCTATTATCAAGTTAGGTGACTTAGAAACAAACAAGATTTTATTAAATTAAGAAGTATATATCTGAATAGAATCACTTACTACTACAGTAGATAAATTACAAATCCTAAAATTTAATATTATAGAATTAGAGGATCTACGAAAGAACTCGAAATGAAATGAAATCTGCTTTTACAATGCTCGTTCCTCTTTTTTGCTATTATTCTCGAATTCTTTCGTAGCTCCGGTCACAGCGTCATGACTTTTCCACCGAGACAAGATTTATCACCAATATCACATTGTAATGATGATTATTTTAAAATTTTCCATATCCTTACGTATGTATTGTTTACATCTAGATTTATGACTTTCCTTGTATCGTATATTTAATATATTTATAGTATTTACAATTTACTAATAATATTCTATTTTGATTTCAAATGAATAAAAGTAATTTCTTCAGTTTCAGGTGAGTCTTGCCTCTTGGCGAGGGACTCTAAGGTACTCCAATATAAAATATAGGAATGGTTGTTGTATGAATTGATTTCTAAAGTTATTTATTTTCAGTTCTCAATTGGCTGAAAATTGAGTCTTTGGATGTAAGTGAGCGGGTCGGAATTCATTTATAAATACTTCAACAAATCTAAATTGGATCCAAATTTCAAGATTGAGTTTGCGATGACTAAATTAAGAAAATATCATTGTTAAGCAACAGTAGACTGTATTGCCTACAAACTACCGTCTACTCCATATCGTTCTTTGTAACCTGAGCATTTGCTGGAACTATAAATGAAATCCGATCCTTCGAAGCCTAAATTAACCGATTTCAATTAATCTCGAGCTTAGCTCAATGATCCGAAAACAAAACAAGTCATCGAAATTAAATTCACTTTTCTTTTATTTTTTTCTGTCTTTTCATTTGCGGTGTTTTATTATTATTTCCACACTTGAGAAGTTTCCGACAGCCACGATCGCACTCTCCTGAAACTTTTTTTAAGTTCGTTCTTTTACTTTCCGCCTTAATCGTTCCATATACATGTATCTGTCTGTCTGTGCTCTTTTGTTTCTCACTGTTAGCTCTCTCTCTATCTGCTTTGTCCGTTGTGCCGTTGTTCTAGATCTTTGTCATTGCCTGCTGTATTATTTTAGTTAGCCCCTTTATGTTATTTTAATATAAAGCATTTGCATCTAAATGTTCATGTAGCTGTCAATAATCTTAGATAAATGTCTATTATCAAATGTTATCTTAGTTAGTTGTCGTAATACATAGAAGCATATCTATCCACCATACTGACATCTGCTAACATTTTTAAAATAAGATTGTTAGAAAAAAGGTGGCTATTGCCTGTGGTTCGTCGTAGTTTGACTGCAGAGGTATTGCCGCTGTGCCTGTTTTCTACGTGCTGTGTTCTACATTTGCAAATTGACGTAAAACATGAGGCGTTCAATGTTAGCTCCAATTTTAGGCAGGACTGTCTGACTGTCAGTAAGACTATTTGGTGTTGATTATAGATGTCAATGGTTGATCAGTGGACTGCGAAATAATTTGTGATACAACACATAAAATACCTTTTTTCTTATAATCTGTGGTCAAACGAAAACAAATTAGCTTAGCCATATTGTCAGCTTGTATGTTCATTATTTATCGCCTATGTCGTAATTAGGCTATTTATTAGTCTAAAGTGTAATTAATTGAGCTCATTAAGCTCACTTCAAGCAGCTGGTAATTCGAAGCGGCCGCAGAGGATCGAACAAAACGCCGGGAAACCGCGAGGATATTTAATTACATGCCACAGGCGCGGTATTATGAAACTACTAAAAATTTCATAAGTTCCTGAGCTTGCAGACCTCAAAATATTGATCGTGCCTCTCTCTCATTCATGCCGACGTGTGACAAAGCCCGTTTCGGCACACTGCCGACACTCACACACACGTGGTCATACGTTCTACTTAAACCGTTTCGGTGGGCGGCATTCGAGGGAAAGGGGACAGTTAAGTACACCGCATGCGCACTGACGCCTCCGCCCGCTTAAGCGCTCGCTGTCCCATCAAACGTTGAACTAACAAATAAGTTCAGCGCTTTTCCGCTAACGGGTGCGGTGCCATTCAGAAACAGTATCAAAAGTCAGATGTTAAATATGCAAAACTATTAAAAGATTTTACATTTTCAATCGTCAATGGTAATTGTGAATTATTTGAGGTGGAATTTCGTTTTATGGAGGCTCTGGGTCTCCGTCTGTAAATTCAGCTGTCATTAACGGATTTTGCAGTAATGGCCTCCAGTGAAGTCGTTACTCACGGCTGGTTTTATTATGTCCTCGGGGAAGATGGCTGAAATGAAGCACTTTATGACCTATCCTTAGAACCACCATACTATACTTGTACTTGCTTACTTAAGTATTACATACTACCACTTTGAACCAGGTAAGTTAGTTCGTAAGACCAGCTCTTCACTGTACAATGTTATCGAAGATTTTCGTCGTGGAGTTATCGTCAATGTTATGAAGAGTAATGAAGAGAACAAACTGGAAGCTTTCCTTGAGGTTTTATAAGTAAAATAACAATCCACATATATGTTTACACGTGTAGAATTACATAATTCGTTAAAAATTGATTTCAATAGAGTAAAAACGTATGTATAGCATTCTATAATTTTAAGACCAAACAGAAAAAAAACTTAGTAATGATTTTTGTACAATTTACTAAACGATTTTTACTTTACGTTTATAAGTTAGATATGTTACTCCGAAAAGCAGTTGGAAATCATTTAGGTGGACCCTACGAGTGATCAGCGACCAAATGGATTTTCGCATCACCCATCATCTTTCTTTTATTATAAGGCATTACGTCATTCATCAGTGACATATCACACATCAGTGACATGTCACAATGATGATAGCAATAAGTGGAACGGCGAAATTTAATTTTGCGTTTTTACCATTAAGTGGAACGTGCCCACGTTATACGAATATTTATGAGCTCATGTGTCAAAAATAGTCAAAATATCGTTATTGAAAGCAATAAAGCAGTGTTCACACTCCCATCGTTATCCTTTGCATCACAAAGGTTTGATCAAAAGTATTCCGTGAAAACTATATTTACAGTAAAATTAACAAGATCCGCAGTCTACACTGATTCGTTAAATAAGTTAACTTAAATAAAAAAATACTTAATCTGGATTATGATTACGTAATACAATTAAAATCTTCATCTAGGCAGTGATAAACCTAGTGGTTGAATCGCGGCCTCTCAGTCGAGGGGTCCGAAGATCAAACCTTAGGCACGCACCTCTAATTTTTGAAGTTATGTGCGTATTATAAATTAATTATGACTTGCTATAACGGTGAAGGAAAACATCCTGAGGTAAACTGCACACTTGGGAGTTCTTTGAAAAAAAAAGAGTTCTAAAAAAGTGTGTGAAGTCTATCAATTCGCACTTGGCCAGCGTGGTAGACTATAGCCTAACCCCTCTCACTCTGAGAGAAGCTCCGTGCCCAACAGTGGGACAGTAATGGGTTGACGATGACGATGATGCAATTAAAAATAAAACGTAGGACAAACATAAAACAGCGCTCTGGCAGCTATATTTTTCAATTCTGTTACATTTTGTTTCCATCGTGGTTTCACAAAGTATAGCAATGTTTAATTAATAATAAGATTTTCAGCATACTCATAAATACCACATAAACACCATAGGCGTCATGATCTGACTAGCATTTCTTTCTCCTTAATAAGCATATTTGCAAAAATAAAATTATATATGACCTATTAAATCCTTTAGTATAGAAGAAAATATACGGATGAAAAAACACTTAATACTAATTTTTCAATATGTGTTCAGTTAAAACCAGTACAAAACAATACACTTAACTTATTAATCTCAGATCATAAGATACACAATTAAGTATAATATTTTTTTGAAACTTAAAAAATGCTCTACTGTAAAATTGTATTTTTTAAGATAACACGTTATGGAAGCTAAGAAGCGATATATAATTTTATAGTACAAGTAGTACATAAGAAACAAAATCTAACCTTGCTTAAAAAACTGCAATCATTCGAAGATTGAAATTGCATTGCAACTGTTACAGGTTTTCAATTAATTAACG
>DWRA01003439.1:0-12127 GCA_018250295.1 Spathilepia clonius | reverse complement strand
AAAACACAATTTTACAGTAGAGCACTTTTTAAAATTTCAAAAAAATATTTTACTTAATTCTGTATCTTATGGTTTGAGATAGCTAAGGTGTTAAAATTTGTACGTTATCTACAATAAAGGTAAAAAAATACACAATTAAGTAATTTTTTTTTTTTAAATGCTCTACTGTAAAATTGTGTTTTTTACGATAACACATTATTGAAGAAAAGAAGCGAACTATTCGCTTATGTTTTGATTTACTCGTGTACAAATTTGATAATCTTTGTATCTATGTGTAATTATGTACTTTTTATACAATCATATAATCAGTTTGATATAAATAATAGCTCCTTTTACAAAGTAATTATGACTTATCACATACGAGACTAATCTTAGTGTAATATCACATGACTTTATCTACCACTAACGCTGATCTATTACATGATGTAATCAAAATATCTATGAGTAACAGATAACTTAATTTCTTGTGATAACATTCCTAATACAGTGAATGTGTAATCTGTACCTTAAATAATTGTGCTAATTCGGAATTTAGACAACACAAACATTTTTTTATAATATGGTAGTAGCAAACTATTCAGTCTATCTAATACGCTCCACGGGAATATGTAATTAACCTTCGATGGGATATGAGTCCTACCTTAGTTTGGCCACAGATGCGTTGCTACCCCTGGGATTTAAGTTGGAACGATTTATATAACTTTGTCTCCTTTACCACACTATTCAAACCGGAACACAGCAGCACATAACACTGCTACTATTAGGCAAAAACAGATGCAGTGGTGTACCCGGAGTCGAATTACAATGGGTTCTGTCACCTTGACTACTTTTCGGCAACACTTCGATTGATTGAAAGTAAAGTTTAAATCCCTTTTATTAGAACATGGTAAAAATAAGTGGTACTGCTGTAATTATTTCGTATAAATAAAACTCCGGTTTGCTTAAATTTGACCTCATTTTTACCCGAATGCGGGTAAAAAATAGGTTTTTTCGCGGATATCTTTTTAAGTTTCTTATAATCTATATTACGTCCTATCTTTCAAAGGCTAGACGGAATTCCATAATTAAGATATCGTTAGATTTATCTTCATAGCAAAAATGGAAAGATAGGTGACGTTAAAAAAATATTGGACATGGCAGCCATTGATATACTAGTAAAGAAACGAGTCAAAATTGTTTTTTTTTTAACACTGTACTGTTCGCTTCTAATAAGGATCCAAAAAAAAAAAATATATGTTATACCGGCGTTTGTTTTTCAAACTTTTATTTAGTACTAGGCAAACTTCGTATCGCCTTAGAATTAAATAATGTCTCGAAGTTCAATAACTAAATTCTGAATGCCACCCTTGACAGACGTAAAAATTGTTTGTATGGGAAAACAAAATTATCGTTTTTACTATATTCCTGGCATTTTTTTCATATTTACTCAGCTTTTAAACCTTCCCTGGACTTCCATAAATGATTCAAAACCAAAATTATACAAATCGGTCTAGCCGTTCTCGAGTTTTAGGGAGACTAACGAACAGCAATTGATTTTTATGTATATAAGGTAGATTTCAATCTTTATTTGCGTTTAAAGTTTTACAACAGATGGCCACGTGACTGGATGAGCTTCCGGGGAAAAATCTTTCGTGTTTATCTATATCGATCGTTGATAAGCCGTGTTGTAGGCACGAGGCGCAGCGTGGCAAATTCTCGACCTTAATTCTTAATTAATAAGAATCACTCAGACCAACGTAAGTTGACACATGGACAAAAAATATAAATTTATGTCCGTGGTCCGTAAATGTTCAGTATAAGCGTGTCTGTCGCTCTGTCCGGTCGTATTTAGTATCTATAATCATTTGATACGTGACGTCATACACAGCTTGGATTCATTTATAGTGTTATCTACGTGGTTCATTTTGCGTTTTTGACCTACTCTGAAGTTTTTAGATTTCTCAAGCGTATTTTTTCTTGTTTTATTACAAGGAAATTTCTTTGTACTTTTGTTCGCTTACGTTACGATTTAAATTTATTTTAACGGATAAAAGAAGAACCAAGATATAAGGAGCTTCTTAATTCAAATTAGAAGTACACAGTACGTATGCCTTTACGTTTCTACTATAGTATGTATTATAAGATATTACTACATTGATGCTAAGTGGAGGCATAACAATGTCGTAATAAATTCCACACTTGTCTGTATAGATTTTGTTTGTAGTACTAATTGTCTCATTTAAACATGTAATGAATGCTTTTTACGAAAATTTATTGCTATTTTCGACGACTCGCGTGTCTATGCCACCTGAGTCTCAAGTTTGATCTCCAATTAGGCAAATTTAAAAAATGGTAGTTCCTTCGCGGTTCAATTGGTGGCGCCACTGTCATTTACAATTAATTACTGTAATTATATTTATATTATAGTTACTGTGGCGATGCTAAATTAAATCCGATAACACTAATCCCATTTGGGTTTGATTAAAGCTGTCTGTGAATTAGGCCATGTGCCTATGATTAAGTAGAGCCTATGTTTGTTCCAAATGAAAAAAATATGATTACATTTCATTCCTTTGTTATTAGACATTCCTTTATGTTATTGAAATAGCAAATGAGCATACTGTATACCTGATAGCTTCTAGATATATAGTAGCTACTGCCCCCTTGGACATTTGTAATCAACTCCAAATAAGAGCTACATGGGGTCGGCCACAGATTCATTGCTACTCCTGTAGACTGAGTTGGAATGCCTCGGATACATATCTCTTCTCTTCTTCTTCCTTACACACTCATACCAGAGGACAGCAGCATGTGGCACTGCTTTTATGAGGTAGAAGCTCTTATAAGGTGGAAAAGGGTATTGCACTACCGCCTCCGGAGTCGAACCACAAAGATTTCTACCGTGGTTTTGTATGTGTGAGTTACGTGTCAAGTTCATAAATTTAATGTTGAGAGTGCTAAAGTATGAGTGTCCATTATTTTTATCTATTTAATCAGTATGTAATGACTTGAACTTTACTAAAGTTTTTTTTAAGGTTATAAAAGTAAACATATTTTATTATTATTATTGTTTCGGTACTCACTACAAGCTTTTATGTCTATGATCTTGCCTTACTCGTTAGTTATACGTACGACTAATAAATAAAGCTACTTTTAAACAAACTTAAGAACGAACGGGGAAAAAATGTGAATGTTCACATACCGAATTCCGCGTAAGATGACATCATTGGTTGCAAAAATTAACTCCAATGGAAATGTACTGCTGCTTTTGTATTTAACATATTATGTTCACGCTTCGTACTCAATGACTAATGTGCGAACTGTATGAATCTAATCGGGTTGGATGGTGTATTAAACTATTATACACTTAATAGTTTATTAAACAGAGTTGTGTTTTGATTGTGCGATGTTACTGAATGGGTGATCGTTCTGTTAGACCATGTTCAGACGTTAAGCGTTTTGAATAAATGACTTTGCGCTCTGAAATCGTATGTTTGCTGTACAATCATTTAGGGCGTACGTTTTTTATGCTTTGTGTTTTTTTGGGATTATTTTGTAATTTTGTACAAAAATCATAATGCATGGAGGTATTAAAATGTATTTAATCAGATGACGTTGAAAATGTCTAAAAGTAAATAACTATTTAAGTAACTTGAACTGATTTTTTGGCAGCGTAATCAATGGTCAAGAAGTACGTGTTATGCGTACAAATTAAATATAAATAAAAAACGTTAGCCGAATATAAAACCTTTATTTCTTTTGAAAAGTCGGATAAAGATATAAGGCGTGTTCACCATACATGTAACGCTTGTGATCTGAACACGTCCTAATGGGAAGTATTTATAATTTTGTTCATTGAAACTATACATTGCATAATTATGTTGAAATTACAAAACTGGAAACACATGCTAAGCTTTTAATCTATACTGATAGTATAAATCTGAAAAGATTATATGTTTGAACACTAATATGTGGAAGTACTAGTTGGATATTAAAAGTTGTATTCGATAGAGTATTTCTTTAGAAATGCCGTAGGCTATAATTAATAATAATTGGTTATCTGAAACTGGAAAAACTGCTTGACCTCCCTATAGTATGCGCCCTGAGGCGCACGAGAGATCAGTGAAAGTGGTTATCAAGATTGTTGCATGTGGGGATAGTTAGAAAAGAGTAGAGCAAGTGGGGATAGGAGACAGTTGAAGAGTGGGGAAAGTTTTGTGGACACTACCTTTAAACACGACGAGGACTTCGTCTTCAGCTCGGTGGTTGCTGTAGCCATAATCTAATTAGATAAACAACTGCATTTCATCTGAGATTACCTACATAAATATTTCAAATTCCATTTTCTGTTATGTGGAAGTAGTTAAAAATTGTTGCAATATTTAATCCACATAGCTACAAGGCAAGTTAAGGATTGTAAAAATATATATTCTGTTTACATTTAATTATATTAGTATTGTAATGATAATATCAATAACTGCAGAAAGGTCGTGTTAACGCGATTGCCTAGTTTCCGCGCCCTTGACTTGGGGGTCAACAACCCGTCATACGCGTAATCTCAAATTATTCTAAGCCCCGTCTTTAGGTATCGTGCTTTATATAATAAGACTATGTTATGTAATTAAATTATAAGAGAGTATTGACTTTTCAGAACAAATTTTTTTCATACCCTACAATGTAGAGAATGAAGTTTAGTTTTTTTGTGGTGCTTGTCTGCATATATATATTTCTCTTACGTAAATATTTGTACAAAGAACAAGTGTTCAAGAGTCTCAAAATATAATAAGTAGATATTAATACATATATAGAATATGACCAAAATATTGTATACCGACAGTGAACAATAAATTATTATTATTATACAAAAACATATTATATTAAATACTTACCAAACTATAAATAGGCCTTTTGTTGTTTCAAAAAGGCTGTTTCACTTTATAATAATTAATCACCAACGTAAGTATGTATACGTGTTGAACAAATCCCGTAATCTTTCATATTGATCTTGTATCTAGAGAGCATGTTCCGATGTTCGATATCCATCGCTACTTGAATTACATGTTGTTTACAATTAACAAATTATGATAACACAAGGTCATTAATAATAGCTAAAGATTAGATAGGTGATAAGTTTCATCAGTCGACGGAGCGAAGAGGTTACCGTGGCTCGGGGTTGAACACCGATATAGGATTGCAGACATATAAATAATGGTTTTAGATTTCAGTTCTGGTTCACCCAAACAAAGTTTAAACAGTGATAGTGGTTGAAAGCCGGGCTCTAGTATGAATCCCATATTTTTTCAAAGTAAATAGTGTAATTAAAATTAATTATCATTTCTTTTACCGAAGGAAAACATCCTGAGGAAATCTACACTCAGTAAACCTTCTTTAAAAGTTTTCAAAGATGTGAAATCTACCAATTCGCACTTTGCCAGCGCGGTGGACTATGGCCTAATTCCTCTCACTCTGAGAAGAGACCCGAGCCCAGCAGTGGGACAGCACTGGGTCGACGACGACCCTCTCGTCTGAACGGTGACCACTTCACCACGTGGGTGGTTAAATTATTATGGGAAGGTTTTAAGGGTAGTCCATGTTAATTTCAACAGGCACAACGTAAATAAAAGTTATCGAAAATGCAGTACCTACCTACGATAACTTATCGACAACAAATGTGCTCGCTGTCGTTTACAAATAACAATAATTTGCATACAATTAGCATTAGTTTGTAACATAGTGATACAATTTACACGTCATTATTTATATTAATGTTATTATTATTAAGTTCATTATTTATTATCGTGTTCACCGTCAGATAATCAAATGGTAACTGGCATTGTTAGTGCTAATGCTCTGCTGATAATATTGTGTAAAAGAGGGTTAAAATGCTTTTGTGTAGTAAGTAGCTAAATGAATTACATACAGGTAAAGAACAATGTACGATTAGTTACTATGACTAGACTTTTAATAAAATTTTCGTGCAATAGGTATTTATATATTTCGCCACGAACGTGAAAGATGTGAAATAAAGTCATAAAAAGGCGCAAAAAGAGCTCTCCTCCAAATCTCTAGTGTTGCAAGTCCGTAGGTGTCGGTGACTACTTTCCATTAGGTAGCTCATCTGCCCTATATATATAAATGTGATATGGCGCTGTGCGACAAAACATTATAAAACATTATAAGTTTTAACTATAGATAGAATAAATTGGCATTTGGAACAAACTTGATGGACGAATTGTGGTGCGAAGTAAATTTTTTGAAGTCGAAGTAAATTAGATGGATTCTGCTATTAACGAACGGTACATATAACAAAGTCTAAACTTTTCATTCATCTAGTATGATTGAAATGTTCACAGTTGACATTCAAGGTTTTTTCCTTGAACCTGGAAACTCGACCTCGGGTAGGATTCTAATCTAATCAATTGCAGGTGTTTATTGGTGTCTATTGCCTCTTATCATCAGGCAGACTGCAGGCTACTTTGCTACTTCTATGCTATGCTACTTTGCTAAACAGAACCAACATGGTTTAAATTATATATTTGAGATATCAGTTAGTTATTTATTTAATTGCAATTAACCAATGTAATTTTTGATTGCTCGGTACAATCTCTGTTTATGGAACTACTGCCTATGTTGATACCTATATTATTGGGTTAAGTATATTACGTCTAGGTTAAACCGTTTATTTTTCTCGTTTCAACTGGTCTGTGACCTCGTCGCACTCGATGTAATTACTTCAAAAGATAAAAATAGGCTTACCGGCTTAACCTTCACTTAATGGAACCTAAATAGTGTTCGAAGGACCAGACAGGCTCACCCAAGTACTTGTCTGTTTATTTTCTTTACTTTTAATCAAATAGGGAGCAAACAAACATGCAGTCTACCTGATGATAGGTTGCTTCTGCCCTCAGACATCTGTAATCAACCCCAAATCAGATTAGAGTCACATTTACGTCATACGTGCTACTCTTGAGGAATAAGATTAGACATGTAAAATTACAAGGATGTAGGTCAAATATTTTTTGTTCTGGAGTATCGAAAATATTATGTAGTAGTTTTAAATAAAATGGCATTGCTATTAAATGGTTTTTTTTTAAACTTAGCTGAAATGATACGTCTTTTTAATGGATTGTAACAAGTTCAAAATGTTTCAAGTTAAAGTTTGTTATTTGATCATTATTGAAATAAATGGTACACTGTAATTACATAATTGGTCCTTAAAGTTTGTAACAAGTAGGTAGATTAATGGCATAGCACCGGCGTTGTAGAAGTAAATTGTTCAACAACGCCGGCGCTGTGCCATTAATTTGCTATTGCCAGTATTTATGCCATTATTTTTATTATAGACTTCATTAAAATTATGTTTATCTTTGTTTCAGATTCACCTGTTTCCGGACATTGAAATGGTTCCGTTAGCGAAACTTTAATTCTTAATGTCAAGAAAGCAAACAGGGTACAGAAGTCAACCGCGTGGCAATTTGAAAAGTGAATTTTTCGGAAGTGTGATATCGAGGACTAGCCGGTCCTTGATGAACCCGTCAACAAGCAATCCTTGCACTCTCACACTTTGTATTTCTAAGAGGCCTTGTCGCTATTCTGCTAGAGATCCAAGATTAAGACATTGGTCCAGAGAGTTAATTGTCTCTTCCACATAGAGCAATTACTTTGAACACTGAATTAAAATTTCAGTCCTGTGTCATTAACAGACACAGCTAGAACACATTTCTTGTGTTTGAAGTACGTACTTAGACCGTACTTAAATAAGGCAGGCTCAAGTGACTAATGGACACACAAAGAGCTCATACAAATGGAATACCAGGCAAAGATAAATTTATCAAGCATGATCAAAGGGTACCGTCTGAAGAGGAGAAGACTACGTCTCCGCTGCTCAAGACGAATGATTTCAAATATATAGATTCTGTGAATGATGATAAATTTGGCTTGAGAGAGACAGAGAAACCTAAAAACGATCTCAATACAGTGAATTCGATGAAAACGGAGAATGACTTGAAGGCTGATAATCTACTTGTAGCTTATCACAAGGATGATAAAACTGATGACGATGCGAAGTCAACTAATGAAGGTGTTAAATTCTTTGGCTTGGGAGATGCAGACAGTATTTGCTCTACGCCAGCCCCAGAACCGGAGCCACAAATACCTGATGGTGGTTGGGGTTGGGTAGTGGTCGCGGCCTCGTTCTTAATCGCAACTGTAGCGGACGGTTTGGCCTTTTCGTATGGCTTGCTGCAAGTAAGATTTGTCGATTACTTTGAAACCAGCGAGGCTAGAACTTCTCTTATCGGAAGTCTCTTCATTTCGGTCCCCTTAATAGCTGGACCTATTATGAGTGCACTTGTTGACAGATATGGATGCAGGAAAATGACAATAGTTGGCGGTGTATCATCTACAATTGGATTTGTGGCGGCTTCGTACAGTAACTCTGTGGAGGGTTTATATGTGACGTACGGAATTCTAGCTGGTTTGGGTATGGGTCTACTGTATGTAACAGCAGTGGTGTCCATAGCGTACTGGTTTGAGAAGCGCCGTAACTTAGCTGTGGGCTTAGGCTCATGTGGAGTAGGATTTGGTACATTCGTTTATTCTCCCCTCACTACATATTTGTTGGATGAATTTGGCTGGAGAGGAGCTCTATTGCTTTTAGCCGGTACAGTACTTAATGTATGCGTATGTGGTGCAATAATGAGGGATCCGGAATGGTTGATATTGGAACAGAAAAAGCAAAGAAAACTAAGCAAGGCTAAAAGGGCGTCTAGCTCAATGTCAATATCAGCTAAATCAGCTAAATCTGGCGGTGGAGAATCTGTATATCCCGGTGCAGAGGAACTTAAAACTTTGATGAAGAGCGGAGAAACGCCAGAATATATTTTGACTACATTAGTCGCTTCTATAGCTGAGGCTGAGAACTTAGAAGCGGCGACAAAAAGAAATGCTGATATGTCATTCCAAAAAGGCAGCTCTGTTGTGAATCTTCCGACGTTCTTGAAGCAAAGTGAAAAGGTATTACTGTTTATGAGTTTGGTAAGAATTTCAATTTAATGATATATGAATATCGTTTACCAATATATGTTATGTTAATTTCAGGTGCCAGCAGAGGTCTTGGATCAGCTTATGGTAAATAAGCGGCTCTACAACATTATCTTATCAAACTATCCCTCATTGTTGGCTCTAAGAAGCAATTCTGAAACCAAGCTTCCAGTAGAACCACCGCAGGAGGTATCCAGAAAGAAATCAATTACGATGTCGATGAAATTAAAGCTCAACAAAAAGGAGAAGAAGAAAGAGTTCGATACTAAATTGGAGAAGGTTCGGGAACAGCTACTGCAGCCCATTCCTGAAAATAACACGGCTATAATAACTCCGAGACATGAACGTCAAGATTGGTTTACGAGACATTTTACTGACCATCATTATCTCAGGGATATTCGAGTTCACCGTAACTCTATTATGCATCGAGGTGCTATGATGAACATAGCCAAGTATAAACTGCGAGCCTCGTCTTGTCCTGACATTTATCGGAACTCAATGTGGTCTATGGAAGATCATGAAGAAAAGGTACGTAAAAATATTATACATTTTAGCAAATAAAAAATAGAAACAAACTTGAAGTTACAATAGACAACAAATATATAGAGTATATCAGAAATTTGATGGATTTGCGCCAATTGGCCAAAACGGTAAATTTTGATTTTTGGTAGGCAAAAATATATTTATTATATAAAGCAAGCGTCAAACAAGTCATCAGCAGTGATAATAAGATGTATCATTAATGATCGCTGTAATTTTTAAATATTTCTTTTTTCAGAAAAAAGTACTAAGTCATTTGCAGTAATGTGATTGTGCTAATAAAATATTACAATTATTTACCAAATATTTTATATTATATTTTACGTACATACATTTATAAAATACAATAAAAAATAATCCTATTAACTTTTCCTTCATATTATAGACTTGGGGGAGACGTTTCTTGGACATGATCAACAAAACATTCGACTTCAACATGTTCACCGAATTCCACTTCCTGATGATGAACCTGTCCACTTTGGTGCTGTTCATTTGGTTCATTGTGCCTTACTTTTACATCTCCCCGTTCATGGAAGAGAGCGGATACACTGAAACCCAGGGTTCTGCCATGCTGAGTATTTTCGGAGTTGCTACCATTATTGGCATTGTAAGTATTGCTTTTTTATACACTTTCAGCTTTGTGTGGTATAATATAAAGTGAATTTGATATGCAAAGAAAAGTTTCATAGTAATTGACTCTAGCGACGCTGAATCTAAACCGACGCTAAAAATATATTTTTAAACAATTAGGCTTAGTTAAAATAATGTAAAGCATTAGGTACATTACCAAGGTATTTATCAAGTTTCAATAAGTACTCTTAACGTCTTCGAACCCACTTTCTTATATTTGAAATAAAATACAGTTTTATACTAACTCTGCTATTTATACAACTTTACTTCATGGACAACGAGATTTTTCTTGTGATTGCTTGTTTTCAGTATAAGTATTTTTTGTAGTATTTACTTAAGTGCGCAATGTTGTTTTTATGACACAGTATTGGTTTGCACAATTAAATAAACAGGAAAAATCACCATTTATCGTATCCTAGATCGAAACCCTACGATAACGTTAGTCATGATTTCCATTAAACATTACATCAGAGGTTCTCAAACTTATTTTATCTACTTTACACTTCGAAAGTAAGCATTTTCATAGTTTTTGGGGTCCACCAAAATTTTGAAACACTGCCATTTGAAATAGAACAGTCAAACAAGGCGGTAATAAAACGAAATAAACAATAGTAAGTTATGAAATACCAGAAAACACAAAGTAACCCACTCTCTGAACGACTTCAACACCCTATAAACTTCTCTGGGCTGTTTGCCGTCCTCTCGTAGACCTTCAGCGCCCACTTTGAGAAAGCCTGCATTAGACCATGATTGCGTTATGGTACACGTTCCGTACATGCACTGTAATGACTTCGTCTAGATTGTGAAAGCTATCTAATCTTTACGGCCGTTTTATTTGTTCAGTTATACAGTTCTGTTTATTCACGTTTTATATGTTCTGACAGATTCTGATGTCAAGGTTACTTCTTATGTCATCTCTCAACACAAATATTTAATGATTTCATTGTTAAAATCTCTTAACTTTCTAGTAATTTTGAATCACTGATCTTTTTCAAAGACAAAAGCGTTTCAACTGAAATTTGATGACGAATGACTCATCTGATATGTGATTCTGAAAATTATTATATTGTTGATACTACTTAGTAGCCACTAATAATATGATGCTCGGCACATGTCTCCTCACATAGTGAACATTTTAGACAGAAGCTTGCCAGATGCAAATAGGTAAACTTTGTAAACCTTTCCTGTGTAGGTTTTCTTGCGATATTTTCCTTCGCCGTTAAAGCAAGTGGAAAACAATGTCTAATACGCATATAATTAAAAAAAATCAGAGATGCCCGCTTAAGTTTAGAACCTTAGACAGATTGGGAGGTATTTTCAAACTAGATCATTATAACTGGTTATTTAATGTCAATGTATTATTCCAGGTGGGCCTTGGTTGGATGGGCGATCTTCCATGGGTGAACATAACGAAGACATACGCTTTGTGCCTTGTAGCATGTGGAGTCACAATCGTCCTCTTCCCTGTACTGATTCGTATCATGGACGCGAAGGAGACATACAGTTTCTACGTGCTAGCACTAAATGCTTTATTGTTCGGCCTAATGTTTTCAAGTTCCTACTCCTATACACCCAGCATCTTGGTGGAGCTGATCGCGTTGGAAAGATTCACGATGGCGTATGGATTGGTGCTCCTCAGTCAAGGCATTGGACATCTGGTTGGACCGCCTATGGCTGGTAAGTTTAATTTCAGTAATATGATGTTTCTGAGTAAATTGAGGGAGGGGAGGGGTCTAGATCATAAACTCTGCCGATGCCGAAAGGGCCGATGAGCCGGATATGTTCAAACCGCCTAGTACCATTAGCCACTAGCGGTGACTAAATCAGTCATACAAGCGCCCATCGTTACTTAACTTTGTAATTGTTTTTTAAGGTGGTAGAACTTTTTGTAATTCGACTCCGGCGGCACCACCGCCACACTTATTTCTGCCTAATA
>DWRA01003438.1:0-12128 GCA_018250295.1 Spathilepia clonius | reverse complement strand
CTTTTCAATTTTATTTAATTTATTGTTATTTTATTCCGATTATTACACAATTTATAATAATGTTGTATTGCATGTCGTCGTCACTAGTAATTGTACTGGCGTCTAGAATGTTACATCATATTATGTTTAAAGTTGAACAATGTAATGGTGTACAGTGTGTTAGTGACCTTAAATAAATAAATAAATAAATAAATAAAGAATTTTAAAAATATGCATGCCATTGTAGAATTCAAATTGACTAAAATTCGGATAAAATTAAGGATCAAATCTTTTTTACAAACAAAAATTAATAAACGGGCTATCGTCATTATTTAGAGTATTTTCCCTTCAGATGAGGTCAAAAAATTACACCCTGTATAAAAAGTAGCCAAGCGTCGCAGTTTCAGCAGTATTCAAAAATCCCACAGCATCACACAGCAAAAATCCAACAGCCGTCCCACTTTTTCACTGACCCTACTTCAAGCCACAAGCCCCACTCGCCCTCTCGCTGTAGAAAATCCCAATAACCACTTTTACCAAACTCTTACGTATATTATAGCCCATACTTGAGATAGATCAAACTGTTACTCTAGTTCAATATTACAGATGTTTAAATTTTATAACCTAAAACCGTCCACGACGAGCACCGAAATTAAAGATACTTTTTACAATTGAACAGTTATAGGTAAGTTGAGAGATTCTGACTAAAATCTTTTCAACTATATATTATTATTTGTAGTAGTAGTTGGAGTAAATAAGAAGTTACCTTTGTACGGTATATCTGGTAGTATAACCGTTCCAACCAGACTCGGGTGGCATATAACGACCACAAACCAATGGTTGTCCTCATTAATAGGGACCACAACATACTCTTTTTCAAAAATGTTCACGTTCTTTGTCCAGCTCTTCACCCTTGCGTGTCGTTTCTGGAGGATAGATAGGCTGGAATCCCACTCATGGCATGGATGTAATCTCTTGTTAATTTTTTTAGGCCTCATTATGAGTCTATTGTAAAAAAATGTGCTGAATATGTAAGTTTTCTGTCTCTGCTCCTCAGTTAAGACCTCGCGATGTAAATATTTGAGATAGAAATCAATAATAACATCGTTCAGGTATTGGTCTTTGCCCAGACACTTGTAATCTTCAGTATTTATCGAAATACCTCCTGTCTCGGGAGGATAAATTAATATTTGCTTTACGTCTTCTGACTTATCACTAAAAAGAATAAAAAACAGAAACATGAAATAGATGGAGCAAATTTCTGTGTTTTATTTAACAGCTACTACCGGGTTAACTTGACTTCATAACCATTTTAATTTATTTCATTACTAATATTGTAAATAAAAGTTTTTGCTATTCATAACAATATATCTTAATTAACTTTATTTTATTTTGTAAGGTATTATTAAACATGTACATGAAGAAGAAAGAATTTAAGCGAGAATGTGGCGGAATTCCAACCATTTCTAATCTGTAGCTAAATAATGCCTAAACTATTTTTGTGTTATAAGTTCAAGTACAGATTGTGTTTCAGGAGTGAAGGTATACAGAAATACTTTTTAATACAATAAAAAAGTACTTATGAGACTAATTACCTTGAAGAGCAGCTTGCAACGGCCATATCGCCGCTTACCGCCGAAGGCTCCATCATCCTTGCTGCTCTTAAAGACACCACTGCTTGCTCATTCCTTTAAATATATAAAAATAGTAGTGATAGTGCATTTTGGTTTTGTTCTTTATGTGGTAGTGTAACTACTCAGCTCCAGTAATATAAATGTCTTACAATTAATTACCCTCTAAATGTATTTATAACCACCAACAAACACAACGAATGCACTTCCTCAACTTGAAAAGCCATTGTGTGTGCCAGTGAACTTCACCAATCACACGAATTCCTATGTTGTACAGTAGAAGCTCTTTATTCGCGGGGTATATGTTCCGTAAATATTCCGCGAATACAGAAACCGTGACTTGGAATGGTAATTTATATGAGGTTATAGGGGATACGTTCCTAGGCGACGAAATAAAAATAGCAAAGACATAAAAAAACGGTTTAATTTAAGCTTTTGGCCATACATTTTAAAAGTTACATATTATCTTCAGGTTTAGGCAATGGTTTAAAAAATTGAGTAATTTGTTTTTGCTCGGCATTTTAAAAGCTTCTTTAATTCAGACTCATATTCAGCAGTGGCATTAGCAATTTGCCTCTTAAAAATAAGACTTAGTTCCATTGATGGCTCAATTTTCATAAAGAAATCACAAAGCTCATTTGCCATTCTTAAGTCTTTACTAAAATTTTATGTTATACATAGTTGTAATAAGGTATATTTTATTTATCTTTGTAGTCCACTTGTCGACGTGTTGACAAAAGATACCGAATGCTTTTTATTTAGGTACTTCCATAACATGTATGTACCGATTCGATCCGCGAATAAAAATCTTAGACCGCGAATATAGGACTTGAGTCGCAATTTTTTAATCCGCGAATAACGAAAACGCGAGTGGAGAAAGCGCGAATAAAGAGCTTCTACTGTATTTCAGTTTACATCAGATGAAGATATTTATTTACTATTTATTACATGTAAAAGAATTCAAACATCTCATTCAATTAAATTCATCTGAAAGTGACACAAAAACTATGTTACTGTAACATAATTAATATACTTCGTAACATATGTTTTACATATTAAAATTGTTACTTCAAATGAGGAGGTCAAAGACAATCTAGATTCTAAAAGATGCTTTCTACACTCACAGCCCCACACTAGGATTCCCTTTGTTGTGAGTGCCATGGACACACACAAAGACGAATACACAAACACCCAGACTCAGAACAGAAATATAAATTCATCATTCAGATATCTGTCTGGCCAGGGATCGAATCCGTAACCAACTGCGCGTCAGTCCGGTATGTTGACTGCTCCGCCACGCGGACCGTCAAGAAGAATCACTAGTGAGGAATAAAAACATTTTGCTACCACCAGAAAGATGGCAAAAGGTATTAGACAAGAATGTATTATAAAATAATCCAATAAAACCCTTGTTTATAAAAAAAAAAACGCCTATCATTTACATGAATATTAATGAAATTATATTCCTAACAAACTAACAGTTTAAAAAGAACTCCTGAAGCTAAAACAGGAAGAAGTTACTGTTTGTTTCAATAGCCAATGTCATAGCAGCCCACAAAAACATTACCTTTGAATAGGCATATAAACAAGCATATGCTGTGTTGAAGCAGGTGCTAATGTTGCTAATCAAACAGTTAAATCCGGTTTTTTTTTATTAGACGAATTATCAAACTAGCATACAATCTACCTGGTGGAAAGTGGCAACTGCCACCCATGTACATTTGTAATCCACACCATATAAGATTAGACTCCCAACTGAAGTCAACCAACCACAGATGCGTTGCTACCTCCGACGACTAAGTTGTAATGCCTCGTTAAGTTTATCTCCCTTACCACATCCTTCAAACCAGAACGCAGCAGCACTTAACACTGCTGTTATTAGGCAGAAATAAGATTGTCGGTGGTGGCACCTCAGTCGAACCACGATGTGTTCTACCACCTTAAATACTTAGCTTCTAGTTGTTATCTTATTTGCTTGTGACTAGGCAGGGAACCAATAAATCTAATATGTTATAGAGTTGATTGCCATAATTCAGTGTACCCTAAAATTATAGTTCATCAGAGTAATATTTTAACCAAAAACACTTTATTATGCTCTTCACATTCTTATGCATCAAATTGATTTACAATACCACAACTATTCAATGATAATAATTTGTAATTTGAAAGTGGTACAATATGTTTTGACAGAACTGCCACGCCCATTTCTGCTCAACATTGTTGTAAGCAATTCAAGTTTGAAAAGGCAAAATTACATATTTGTGCCTTTTTAGTTTGTCTTCAGATGCAAAAATTTATACACAATATGTCAGATATATACATACAGTTCTAACTGGAGTCAGATACAATTTTACCACACCATCTAACTTTAGGTAGGTTCTAGTCTCTTTTGCATATCTGATTTTTTTTTAAATGGTTTTAGTTGAATTACCAGTTAAATAACTTGACAAACTCACAACGGCACAACTGAGTTGTACTATCTAGTGAACATCGGCGAGCTGATGGAGCTCTTTTAGATTTCCTATACATTAATGTATTTTTTAACAACTTTTATTTAATCTTTTTACAATAAAAAACCACAGATTTTTTTTTAATATATTGTAGTAGCAAACAAGCATTAAGTCCACCAGAAGGTAAATGCCCACTGCCGCCCATGAGATCTGCAATCAGCTACACATAGGATCCTAGACCAGATTAAAGCCAAACCTGAAGTCGACCACAGATGCATTACTACCCTGAGAAGTAAGTAGAAATGCCTCGCCTAAGTAAGTCTCTCTAACCATACCCTTCAAACCAGAACACATCAGCACATAACACTGGTGCTATTAAACAGAAATAAGTGTGGCGGTGGTGCCGAGGGTGTCGAACCACAAAAGGTTCTACCAGGTCAATGCACTAAGGAAAATTTTGATCAAAAATTTAAAAAAAAAACCTGCGTGCCTAATGAGTTTTACTGAATTTCATTTACAATTGGTAATTCATTCAATAATTAAAAAATACTTATTCAAATAATCCATCAGTAAAATATTTTATCAATATATATATATATATATTGTATATTTATGGCATCTATTATTATAATTATGAGATATCATAATGCATAAAATATTTTAATCTAGAGCTATTATAAAGTACTTTTAACACATAATTACTGGTAAATATTTAAGTAGCTACGCCGGTACTCTCAGCGTATCTGTAAAATAATATATGTAATTGGCAATTCTATAAATTACATACCAAATAGTCGATTTCCTTGGATGCAAACTAGCACAGAGAAAATATAACGTTCACTGCCTCGAAATAGCGAATAATTTAAAAAGAGTTCCACATTAACAAAAGAACTCACAATATCACTAACAACTATAAATCAATTCTGAAATGGCGATCAATCAACGATCTGAGGTCTACATTGTCTATAGACAGGTGCACAGACAATATATTCGGAGTTAGAACAGCACACATGTTATTAAGGTGCAGTTCATGTTTAATAAAATAATATTATTTTACAACTTATTAGTCTTATTCCCGAATTTTAGCTTACGTACACTGACTATAAGATCATTAAGTAAAGTCAACAACGAGCTGTAATGGGATATATTGTACTATGTTAGAAAATTATTAAAAAATAATATGTTAGACAGATTTTGCAAAAAGGAAAAGCAAATTTCGATTTCATAAAAAAAAGTGTTTTCCAGACTGAAAATTTTTGTTCTTACTCCAATTTAATGCATTATATGACGTCAAAAACAGAAAAAAATGTACTTAAATTATTAAAGTCATCCTTCATCTTTACAAATTAATATCGCCGTTATATGATTATTTTGATTTGTTTGGGTGAATTATTTTTATATAACTCAACTACTATGTCTAACATAACGTTTATAATTGATATTTATTATTGAGAATTAAAATAAAACACTAAACTAAAATTACATATAAATATATACAATGAGTAGAAAAAATAATAATAATTATAAATGCAAACAGACCATCCAAAACACCTGCGAATGAATCACAAGAACTTCGTAGAATTTCTCTAGTAAACACATTTACGTACAACTTTTGTGTGAAACAATACAGTCGCATCATTCGTGTGCTTCCTATTTACTTTATATGAATGTATGATATAAATATACGAAAAAACTGCCTTGAAATCTAAAAGTAAAAAAATGTAATATTTTAAATTGCTTAGTTAAATAAACTGCCATTTTGTCATAATATATATGTAAAAATTAGGATGAATAATATGTAATCTTTGCTTGTAGCGAATTCGAAAAAAACATTATTAAATTTATGGCTAGGTTGCTAGAGTGCATGCGTTGACTGACGTATTCTATAGCTACTATATTCTATACTTTGAGAGATTGGGCGGCCATATTTCTCTGTCGTGTGCGCGCTTCGATCGTGCGTCTATTAGTAAATCACTTTCAAGACAAGGTAAGTGTTATATTATGTCGTAATATGTATAATTTTTATGTGTGATAGAAACTAAGTTGGCGGGCGAAACGGCACGGCATCTGTACATGTAAATGTTAAGCTGTGATAAATTTGATAGCTGCCTGCCACCTTGGTTCCCCGACTCTTGGATTGTGTTTCAATCTGGTGCAGTTGCTGCTAACACGAGGCGCTAACGATCACATATATGAGTGCTATGTCATCACTGATAAATGATTCGCAACTAAATTATTAGCTAAATTGAGTTTATATAATCTAAATATGAATACGGAGTGTGTACTATTGTAATTAAGGTGTGTGCAAAATACGAGTGTATTAATCTTTGTGTGATTGTGCATAGGATATAGTATGAAGGGATTTTGGGAAGGGACAGTTGAGTGGAACAAGATCTGTTTTGATGTGTTACGAGGTGTTTAGTATTTCACAAATTTTGGTAATATGCTGATGTTGTTGAATTTCCTAATTTCTGAGAATTCAGTTAAATATTTATTCACATGTTTTTTTTGTTATTTTATGGGCATATTTGCTTGCATTATATCACTTTCAAAAACTTGAACGAATTGTGACTACCATTTGTTATGGAGTTTTAATAACAAGTAACAAGTGTTGATAGGAAGCATAATACAATATTACAAAAAGAAATAAATAGTCAAAGGTTATTAAGCCAAGCCAAGTCTATAAAGTAATACTTGCAATTGTTGATGAAATTATTTTTATATATTTATTTATTTATTTGTATAGATTTTTTTAAACATAATCTCTTTATTTAATTTAAAAAACAAAGCATACATTTATATACTAGACTATAAAATACATACAGTGACAAAAAATGTTATTATTAAATACAACAACTTAAATATAAATATTTATGAAAAGGCTTCATCCAAATAGCTATCATTTGGAAGGAATCTCAAAAACTTTGTTGACATGACCTCATTGCATAGCTTAGCTAATTATCTGGCTGAGGTATGTGCCCTTTGGTTTTTGGTGCACTCGATGAGCCGCCTAGAAAGATATTTAAAGATGGATTGAGTGCTCGAACCTCGTGATCTCATCGTCCCTACACCAAACAGCTGATATATGTAGTCACAACTGAGACTTGCATATTTCTGCAATTTGCGTATTTCCATGTTGGTAGCCACAACACTAGCTGCTCTTGAAGACAAATGACGATGGGATGGTACCAGTGTGCCAATGTATGTGGCATCCCACATGGGATACATACTGTTGTTCCGAGGAATGAATATAATATCAGTGGCCGGCCCTCTTGCTATCATCACTCACAACACCATTTGGCTCTAATTACGCCAATGTGTTGACGGTAGCACAGGAAAACATTCTTTGGTAATATTAATCAAATAATTATAAAGGGTATCCTGTGCCATTTAGCAAAAAATCCCCTATTTGGATACAACATTTCTTTCATTCACTGAGTAAAATTCTATAAGAATTTAATTACACATGAGCGCATACATACCTGGAGTATTAATTTTACTATAATTATCATAATAACATTGACATATAAAATCGAGGGTTGCAATCTGCACTTAGGATAAATTGTAGCAATTCATTAAAACAATTTCTAATATTTTCTGTGGGATAAAATTTTTAAAAGGATTTAATCCATTTGTGTAACTGATATTAAAATTTTATATCTGCACAAACTTCACACTTAACAAGGCTTTATAGTTAAAATTTACGATTCAACATGATTACAGTCTTCCACATTAACTCTAGTTCAGCAAATTGTTTTTTCAATAAACCTGATATCATAGTTGGGATCAAAGATGGCAAAACGAAATGTTTCAGTAACAAACATTTTTTCATTCTGAATCATGTCTGGCTATCTGTAAATTTTAATCTTCAATTCTTAGTGCGTATCCTTATTAAGAGCAAATATTGTGCTGATACATAATGCTCATATCAGTCATGTAAATAAATTAAATAGTTTCATAACTTTCTGCTACTAAAGTCATTAGAAACAGTTTTTTATTTATAACTTGTTTTCACACTAATATAACATTTTAACAGTTGAATTCATCCAAAATAAAGTAAACTGCAATAAAAGCTTAAATTCAGTACATGAAACACCACTTCTATTTTATTCTGGGCGTCACATGGCACTACACCTTTTAATTTTGAAGGGGGTGATATCTGTTGTAGATCGACTTCAGCAGTCTACTACCACCGCAACTATTTCTGTTTAATAAGAAAAGTGTCCAACACTACTGTATTCTAATTTTGAGGGTGTGGCAAGGGAGACATGCTTATCTGAGTAGCAATGCATCTGTGATCATCCTTAAGTAGGAAGCAATGTTATCTGGTGTTATAATTATAAATGTCCATGAGCGGCAGAGGCTACTTAACATCAGGTGGACTGCACGTTTGTTTGATAATTCCATGATATAAACAAAGTAATGGAAGGGTACAATGAATTAAAAAGGACTAGTTGATCAGCTTTTTGTAATGGCATGTGTGCTTCAAAACAGAGTGAGCCACACACTTCCCTAGTAGGGAAAAGTCTATAATTGAAATATTATATAGGCTGCACCCAAATAATTCACTTTATAAGTAAGCTGAATACACCAGTATATTTATTTAATCTTATTGGAATTACCTTATTAGATTCTCTGTATTATAGAAACAAAAATACTTAATTAGTATGTGCTAATTAATGATTGTTCAAAAACGATGAGTAGGTTGCGTATTATGTCCTGACTTACATTTTAATTTTACATTGACAAGGGGTCAAATAAATGCTTCAATTAATAACATGATATATGTCACAAATTAGATTTATTATATCACAAGTATGGTTAAACTGGTTTCAGTTTAAGACATGCACCTTTGTCATGTCACTCGCATAGTAGAAAATAATCATTTAATTTGCTTTAACACTAACAATAAAATTTGAGGCAATTATGTTTTCATTCATTTGTAATTTGAGTATAGTGCCAATACCGCACTTGTATGCTATAGTGGACTGTGGTTCAAACTTTTCTCATTAGAATAGGAGACTTGTGCCCATCAATACGTTAGTAAGTTGATGAAAACAAAGTCAACAAACTACAGCTAAGATACAAAATAATTGTTATACATCCAATTAAAATCTTAAAAAAAATATTTTTACCTATGTAATACATATTTGTATATTATGCTTTTTATTAAACCAGTGTTCTTCTGTGATATGCATACAAGTAGTAATGAAATAATATAGCCCACTTATCTGTTTTACACTTTGTTTTTTTTTTACTTTCCAAATTTTAGTTACGGCAACTGTTGCTTGGGGTAGTCAAAATAACACAAAAAAATTAAATAAAACAAGTACACTAGCAATGTTTTGAGTTTTCAACACATTTTTAATTGTAAATAATGTAGGTCAATGAATCAGTAAAGTATTTTTTATAAAAATAGTATGTTAGTTTGCAAATACACTTATCTTAAACAAACATTGCAATTGAACATACTCATTAACATTGTATCGCGTTATTAAATGGTATTTCATAATAATTTGTTTCCTATGGAAATACAAATAACAACTTTAATGAACAGATATTTAATATGAATTAAGATTGAGGAAAGAAGATAGGTACAAAAACATAATATATATATACATGTTTCATCTACATACAGTTATGATATTTATTGGATTTGTTATTGATTTAATAACCAACCCACATAGTAAATGCTATGCGTGCTTGCGTTGCATCTGTGAACTAAAACAAAGATCAACATTTAGAACATGGGACGAGAAGATTAAAAAGAAAAAACAAATAGCAACAATTAAGGTATTCAAGTAATTTCGTTTTTAAAAAACTGACTTGTAATATCATATAACTAATATAGAAATTGGTAATGTGACGTTTTGGAAACACAATTCAAACTAGGCTGCTGCTAGACAATAATTATTTTATATATTTCATATTATTTATAGGACAGCGTTAATATGAACTTATGCAACCCGAATGTTAGCTGTGTTAGTATATTTGATGACCAGTTTGGTGTATAAAATGTGCAACAGAAATGATTATAATATGTAGAAGATGCGACAGTTCAAATAATTAATGCTAGCGTCTCAGTCTGCATTCAAAAGTAATAAAATTAAATAAAAATATTTTATTCAAACTAGATCTTTTACATAATTATTTTTGGACGTCAAAAACTACTCGATGATGTTCTTTATAGAATAGATTGGACACCATACATTTTAATCCACTAAGAGTTAATTTTGCTTGGGACCTTTTTTTATACGCTTTCCAATGTGAGCACACAATACACACAGTTTTCTTTTTAAAGTGCATCCTACAGGCGGTTGGCAGTCAGCTCAGCGAATTTTTCACGGTCTTATGCTAAGCGAAATAGATGTTCAACGCTTGATATTCGCGCACTCCAGCTTGTTTCTGAGCTGAGACTTCTTTCTTCTTCCAACTCGTCGTATTCTTCTAATCACGTCATTATGAACTGATGTTATTGCTACCTATCGTGTCATAGGGCGTGACCTAGATATCTCACTTTCCTGTGCTTGATTATGGAGAAAAGCTTAAGTTTGGTATGGGCAAGTTGGAGAACTTTAACATTAGATGCCTGGGTCCAGCCAATCCGAAGTATTTTATGGTAACACCACATGTCGAATCCTCTGGTTCAAGGTGATGCTGATTGTTTTTTTTAAGAATCCAAGCTTTATTACCGTGGAGTGTTATAGGTCACACAGTAATGGAGAATGCTTATTCGAAGCTTGATGTTAAGCTTCCGGCTACATCGCTTTCCCATGTTTTTAAACGTTGCTCGGGCGATGTCAAATCGGCGGGCGAATCTGGGTTCAAATTTCTGGATCACATGCTTTATTTACCCGAGCATTGAGGAATTTGTATTGCTGAACTCGTTGCAAATCTCTGCCTGCCTGTGTAATATGAAGATTCATATGCCTATGGCTTTAGAGTGCAAGTTAAAAAGTAGACGTGATCAAATGTACCTTTGTCGAACACCAGGACAAATGTCAACTTGCTCTGATTACATATTCTATACTCTAATAGTAGTCTTTTGATACCGGTACGAGGTTTTGGTAATTGATGATCAAGGTTTTTAATATGCCTGAGGTATTCCTGAGGTATTCCCGACGCGCTATGACATGGGGCTCTTCAAAAAAGGTGCAAGAAGAGCTCTCCTCCAAGGCCGGCGATACGTTGGTGACTCCTCTGGTGTTGCAAATGTTCATAGGCGACGGTGACTACTTTCCATCAGGAAGCCCGTCTGCCTTATCGTTAGGTAGTATATAAAAAATAAATATGCATGAGTGCAAGCAAATGTCTAACACAGTAAAAGGTGTTCTTGTACTTTATGAAATACAACATGCCGTCAGTTTACATATCTTTTGCTTTTTATACTAAACCTTTTACACCAAAAAGTGCCGGAAACCAAACTGACTTTCTCTCTAAACTGCTTGTCACATTTTGGTCATCCTGTTGTGTATTATAGTCAGAAACAATTACATTATATGAATCAACGGCCTTATTGTGAGGTATTAAGAACAATTTTTGGAGTTTGAATTCTTCGATAATGTCATTGAAATATACAGCCAGTCTTCGTGCAGTTATTATATGTATTTGTTGAAATAAACACCATAAACAGTCATCCTTTAAATTTTACTGGCATCGTATCTGGTCTAGAGCTTTACCTATTTTGGCAATTCTAAGTGCCTGCTTCACTTCAAATTTTTGCAGGGATGGTCCTGTGCTATCCATTATAGCTAGTGTCGCACGTGCATGTCTCTCTTAAACCGTTCTATATACAAGTTTACAAATAAATAACTAATTTCCCTCCTACTTGTAAATAATTGTACATTTTGTCAATAATATTTTAATGTATTCACAATGCACTTAATGAAGTCCAAGTAAATAGTTTCTATGACAATAGTCTGAATTATCTTTATATATATAATTCTTCTGTGAGTGTGTATGTCACTGAACTTCTCTTAAACGACTGGACGGATTTTGATGAAATTTTTTGTGTGTGTTCAAGGGGATCTGAGAATGGTTTAGATTCACAATTTTGTCCGCTGGACAA
>DWRA01003437.1:0-12129 GCA_018250295.1 Spathilepia clonius | reverse complement strand
GGTTCGAAGAGTGTGGTAAGGCAGATAAACTTAACGAGGCATTCTAACTTAGTCCTCAGGGGTAGCAACGCATCTGTGGGCGACTTCAGTTGGGATTGTGGTCTTATCTGGGGTGGATCACAAATGCCCATGGGTGACATCCATTATAAAAAAAAAACTTATTATACATATTTTAATTTGTAGTAATAACACAACAAGCGTAAAGGCCTACTACACAAGTTGTCGGTTTTAAAGTACATAAAGCCACACAAGTTGTTGCTCTTAAAACTAACACATTATAAAAATTTAATACTTTAATAACTCGATTCCCCCGTGACATTGAAGTCTACGTTATTGACGGAGCTCCCCAGTGCCGGCTATGTCAGAACTATTTCATATGTGGCAACTAAACAAACATTTTGCAGAAAATAAGATTATGTTTACAAAACTTTTCACTACATAGAACTTAGCAAATCTTTTTGTTGTGAGTATAAAATAGGTTTTAATGAAATCAAGTAGAATGTTGGGGCCAATATAGTTCGCCGCCACCACTACCACTCATCCCTTTGTTCGCGTGAAGCAACGTTTCTGGAGGGTGTAGTTGCCAGCTGACTTAAATATAAGGTATCTTTGTTCTCAGGAGTGGTAATTCATTTGTATATGATTTAAATAGAACCCCCTTTCTATATAGAGATATAGACCTTACCATCAAGAAAACTGCTAATTCGTTTGCTGATTCAATCGTATATAAAAATCCTATAAGTTATTCTTTTTTCATACAAGTAGGCAAACTGCCTCTAATGTAATCCTAGGTCGAAATTCAGGATTAACCCAAAAGGTTTCTTTTATCATTAAATACATTCCCTCACGACGCGTCTTCAAAATTAAGCGCCCTTAACTCCTGAACTTAACATTTCTGAGATCGTCTCGTATGCCTTCCCCCACATTAATAAGGGCTGTCGTCCCCCGTTATTTTATATGTCGCATTTCTTCTCTTGAGTAGGTTGACCATGTTTGTTAAATTTGTGGATATTCTTCTTTAGTAGTGTTTACGGTGAAATGTGAAACATCTCATGTATTAAAATCATTTTAGGAATCATTGTAGTTTTTTTAATTCCCAAGATATAAGAAAAATTTAACGAACATTATTAGTAATAGTAACTAAACTAAACTTAAAAAAAAAAAATCTGAGGGACTACTAAAATAGGTTTTTTTTACAATATATACTTATATACGTTCTGAAAATACTAACTGAAGTAACTGTCATAATGTAGGTAATTTGAGTACGTGTTAAAGAAATAATTTCAAAGTACATAAAGCAATTTAAAAATATTTTTTTCGTAGTCTTCTCGTACCCAAAATCTCACCACGGCAGCTTACCATAATTTTAGAACATAATTGTTAGTCTTTTTCCACCGATTCCACTATTTGTAGAAACATGGTCACCCTACTCACACGTGATATTTTCTTGTGATTAAATTTGTCATGTCCCAAAAACGGTGTCTTGTTTACCGCGTCTGTCTTTACTCAAAGTATTATGTTCAAGGTAATGTTTTATTTAACGTCACAATTCACAATATTGTTGAAGATATTTCATCATAATATAACACGTAGTTACTTGGAAAATTAACATAAATTACGTCTCAAAGATACACCTGTATTAAATAAATTTAGATAATACATTTAGACAATATTGTAAAGTCTATGTTGTTGACAATGTTGTTGCATGATAATATTGTTAAAGTCTTGTTGCAGTCTATGTATGTTGTTAGACAATATTTAAAAAAAACGTCCTCAAAATTGTGTGAAGTCTATTAATTCGCACTTGGTCAGCGCGGTGGACTAACCTAACTTCTCTCATAAGAGGAGACTCATGTCCAGCAGTGGGACAGTAATGGGTTGACGACGTAAAGTTTTCAGATCGACTAAGGTAGAACTACAATGATACTTCTGACTTATAATAACTGTGCCAAGTTGTTATTTTGTTTGAGATATTTTAATGAATCCCCCGTAAAATCTAGAAGCCAACAAGCGCTTTGCTACTACTGAGGACTAAATTGGAACGCCTCGGATAAGTTAGTCCACCTTACCCTTTTAACCAGACCACAGCAGCGCTTAATTGGTAGCGCTATTGGTATTGGGTAGAAATATGTGTGGCAGTAGTGCTTCCGGAGTCCGACGACAAAGAAGTCGACCATCTACTCATAGTGATCATCATACTTAAAATATGCATTTAAAATATATCAATTGTAAGAAAAATTGGAAAACGTGTTGTAAAAAATGTCTTGTCAAAAATTCGGATCTTTTTATTTCTGCATTAAATAAACAAAACAATTAAAACGCTTTTCTACACTCACAGCCCCACACTAAGATTCCCTGTGTTATGGATACCATAGATACTCACAAAGACGTTTATACAAACACTCAGATCCAGAACAGAAATCTAAATTCATCAATTAGTCTGGCTGGATGGGGAACCCAGAACCTTCAGCATGTCAAACTGGTATCGTGACCACTCCGCCATGCGGGTCATCAAAATCGTTAATTAATATAATTAAATTGCAGTGTCTAAAACTCCAAAATCTTTTAGCCTTTTGCATCATTGATCTAGATTATAGACTCTAAGCCGTTGTTAAAGCTCTGAAATTCCACAAACCGTGCTATCTAAATTTGAACGGCGATCTAATTAGTCGAAATCGAATAAGCTCGTTCAACTAAAGCTCTTAAGTTCGCCGAGTTCACGTTTAATATTCGAAAGTCGTGTTCGAGCTTTGGTACAAGGAAAACAAAATTAAATGTTGCTTCTCGACAATGTACCAGTGTTTATGGCCTGGAGGAAAAATCAAATGATAAATAGGATTTCTTGGTAAATCTATTACGCGATCCCTATAGCGACGATCACAACATTGGTTTGTTATGCGGAGGACTGACAATTGAAATTATGAATTTAGATTTGAGATTAAATGTTTCCTTTTTTTATATCATAGTATCCTAGATTACTATAAAATCCTTAATTTAGGTATCTGCTTCATGGAAAACATTGGACGAAAGAAACTCTATAAACTATATCTGTCCCTTTAAAAATACTTTGTCTAAAAACCATACAATAACTTAAATAATGGACCAATTGTAACTGAAACTACTATAATAATATAATGTTGTTAAAGTCTTGTTGCAGTCTATGTATGTTATTAGACAATATTGTTAAAAAACGTTCTTAAAATTGTGTGAAGTCTATCAATTCGCACTTGGTCAGCGCGGTGGACTAACCTAACTTCTCTCACTCTGAGAGAAGACCCATGTCCAGCAGTGCGACAGTAATGGGTTGCCGACGTGAAGTTTATAGATCTACTAAGGTATAACTATCCTACTTCTGACTTATAATAACTGTGCCAAATTGTTATTTTGTTTGAGACATTTTAATGAGTCACACGTAAAATCTAGAGGCCAACTTAGATAAGATTAAAGTCTTATCTGAGACCTTATTATTTTCCACGCCTATCTTTAAAATAATCTAAATAATACTCCTCTGCACTATCTAAACTATGTACGAGTATATAACAAGGTATCATCACAAATCATGACAGTGATGCATGTCCAAACATTTAAATTAAACTTAATCATTTGTTTGTTAACGAATTGCCCCGCGACAAGGGCAGTAATTAAATCATCGACTAATTAACCTATTACACGTGCATGTTCCAATTATGTGGCATTAATTACATCTACATATTAACTGGTAATTAATACATTGTAATATTTCTTTCACAAATTCATATAGAAATTATGGAAATAAAGTAATTTAAGAAAATCTGTTATTCCAGACATTCTTTCGACGTACCTGTACGATAAATATTTTTTTTAAATTTTTGTACTGCGATTGTTCTTTGCTACCAGCAGTATATTCCCACTCGATGAACATTTATTGCTAATTGACGATAGTTACAATTATAATTATTTTAAACAAAATAATTATAAGTTTTCGGTGTAGTGTTTACAGTAATATTTTTAGAACATTTTTTGTATAACCATTTAAGGATTGAAGGTAGTAGAATCTTGGTTCGACTCTGGGGGCACCAGCGACACACGTATTTCTGTCTAATAACAGCAGTGCTAAGCGCAGCTTTGTTCTAGATTGTAGGACGCAGTAAGAGAGACATACGAGGCGTTGCAGCTTAGTGCTGGTGTGTGCTTCTATAGTCTACCTCAAGCAGAACTTTAGGCTTCGCGGTTGATTACAGTTATCCATGTGCGGAAGTCGCCATAGTGGAGTATTTACGTAATTCTAGAGGATAATTGGAGGTACATTTCGTCTACCAACTCGCACTTGGTCAGCGCGGTGGACTATGGCTTAAACCCTCTTATTCCGAGATCAGACACGTGTCCGGCTTTGGGACAGTAATAGATTGACGACGACATGTCGCAAGATGCTTTTAAGAAATAGACAGGCATTTTAAACATCAGTTGTTACAAACAAGTCACTTTAGTCACACGTTTACAAGTAGATACAAAAACTCCGCGATTTACGTATGCGTAGTCACGTAATGTAAAATTCTAGAATGTACTAGGTAACGCAAACAAACATCTTACTTGATATTTCAACAAGGATATTCGATTTTAATACGTCGATTTCGATGCTAGGCACAATACTTCTACCTGAGATGCTTATATGCCCATTTGCATTCTTAGCGAATTCAACAAGCATCCAATACATACAGACACGCTGACTAGAGTTATCTGCAAGGATATCTCGCTCTTCAGAAATACTAAGATGTTTTAAAATACTACCAAATAATGCATAAAAAATAATGCCCGTGTACAGGCGGAATTGAAATTAACAAAACAACAAAATATTTTAAAATGAGTGGTATAGAGTAGTCATATCATGTCTATAATTTGTATAATACGATACCAATTAAATGTTATTATTGTTACGTAATTATCCAGCGAAACCGTTCCTATTTCAAAACTCGTAACACCATTTCTTTTTTTCTAACGGCGTGTCTAAAACGTTCATTTCAAATATGCAATTACTATTACTGGTTTAAAAAAGCTATTATCTATATCCCAACCCCAGATAGGAGGTCGCTCATAGATATGGATGCAATGCCACTCCAAGAACTCATTTGCTACGCCTCCTGTAAGTGTCTCCCTTACACCAGCAGTGCTTAAAATTATTGTTATTAGCTAGAAACTAATCTGAATGGACTTGGTCCAACTACATTTATTTCACAGATAAATAACCTATTAATTTATTTCCAGTGTGGATGCAAGGGAAAGAGACTTCGGTGTAGCAGAGCGGTGGTCAGACGAGAGTGTGTTTGCGTCGAGAGCGTACTTCCTGCCAGAGAGAAGACCAGCGGAGCTTGGCGTGGACAGAGTCAGAGCATCAGACCAGGGTATATACAGATGTAGGGTGGACTTCAAGCAAGCGCAAACGAGGAATTCAAGAGTTAACCTCACTGTTATTGGTAAGTTACAACATTTTACCATCTTATCCTAGTTATACATAATTGTATTAAGAAATGTAAAGAAGATGAGGAACGAGGAATTACGCTTTCTTTAGTAACTTGGAATCTAATCTCAAAGATAATACAATTATTTTGGCTTAAATGCGTTATTAGAAATAAAGCATCATTTACGTAACTATCAAGAAATACATGTGAAGGACTATGAGGTGTCAATAACTCTCGAAGATGCGTAAAGTTTACCCATCTACAGTTAACTGTCAAATTATGGCTGGAGTGGAAAGAAATGCCTGGCAATGAAATGAAATGAAATTAAATATATACGTATACTATATTAGATCTTAAATCATATACTCTTAGCTCATATTGACCTGGATAATATTGTTATTTTTTCTCAGTCAATATTTCATCATAAAATACTTTCGGTCCATTACAAAATTCATTTCTATGTTAAAGAAACAGACAAATATTAGTATAAAAGTCGGCGAAAAAAGGTAACAATTTCGTAAAAGCCCGATCCGGATCCAATTTATTTTAAAAATGGATGAATCCAAATTGAAGTAAAATATACGCAGTGGCAACATGTAGGAGCAGATCTAGAACAAGATAAATCTGCCCGTGAAATGATTGTCAAACTTTATGCTAATAGAGATAAAGTTGAAAATGGAGTAGATATGTTTTATGAAGGTGGTATAGATAAAATGGTAGACAGGACTAACGCTGATACCAAAAAAATGTAGGTGTAGCGATTCCAAGCCAAAATCGGCTTAGCGAAACGACTTTGGCCGACCCATGGAGTTATTGTCAACCGGCGATGGTGTTATATTAGTTATTTTTACAAAAACTTTTAAGTACATGGGACTTTGAACTTCATTTTGGAATTGGGAATTTGTGCGTGGTAACAGAAATGACGTTAAATCTGGATGAATTCTATTCATTGTATTAATATCAGACACACCTATTTTGTGTTACAATACCAAAATAGGGATACAGCGGTACTTAGCATTTCTGTTGTCTGTAACAAATAAGCTAAGAGAAAACGCTCAACAACATGTAATTTTACTTTTTTTCGATACACTTAAGAATTCTGAGCGTTAAAATGTTTTGATCAAGTTGAATCTCTTGACCACTTATAGTAGAAAGATAAAACAGCCATTTCAATAGCAATATTTATTACTTTATTTCTGTCTAATAGCAAGTGTTAAGCGCTGCTGTATTCTGGTTTGAAGGGTGTGGTAATGTAGATGTAGATATTTATGAGAGGCGTTCCAACTTCCTTAAGGATAGTAACGCATTTGTCGACGACCTTAGGTAAGACTCTAATCTTATCTGGAGTTGGTAACAGACATCTATGGGCGGTAGTAGTCATTTACCATCGGGAACTACGTGCTCTTTTGCTACTGTTGAAGTAACAATAAACGGTAACAATAATGTTATAATATTATATTGTCCAAAATGTATACGATTCACTAATCTACATTACTGCATTAGGTAATTAACAGCAAGCACTAATTGAGTTAGTCTACGTCCAAACTAATTCTGCCCCAATCTTACAAAGACTGTAACATGTTTGCTTGAACCTAACAACATTTTTATTACATTAATGTACACCGTTTTGTGAAAACAAATAAGGGTAATTTTATTTCCAACAGAGGTTGATGTCCCGCGTCTTGGAGTGTTTCAGAGTAGAAATAGTGCTCCATATATCTACAAAGATGGAATACCCCAGGGGATTGCTGTAGTGTGCCTTATATATATTATCATTCTGGAAGGTTCGGTAGGAAAGTAGTGGATAGATTTGTGAGAATTGTAGATCAGTCGGAAGATTCATTTGAAGTTCATGGAATGGAATATGGAAAAATAGATTTATTTAGAATGGTATTTTTCATCAATGCATGTTAAATAAATTTAATTCATCTCTTGCACACCCAAAATAGCCCACAAATATAATATTTCGGGTTTTTGATCAGCAAATTATTTTCAAGCAGATTTGAAACTCGGACTCCCAATTGTGAGGTAGTAATTTAATCGCTAGGCTATTACTGCTTACAGAGTATACAATAATAATAGATCAACAAAATAACTTTATGGCTTTGGTTATAATAAAAGCTTCCTGTATACGTGGTTATTATATTTGCATTCGAATGCAACGAAAACAGAATCTCTATGATAATATTCAAGTTGGTTCGTACATTCTCCTGTGTAATAAAGAACACCTTTGCCTTTGTGAATATATCTCAGCGTCTCTCGCGGAATGCACTCAAGTACACTGAATAAGATTATTTAGAGCACGAAGTCACACATCCTGTATAAAGGGTAAGCACGGTGTAAACGAAAATGGTCCTTACGTAACTTGAAGTACAAAGGAATTAGAATCTTACTCCCGTAAACAAGAGGCCAATTTAAAGAAGCACTTTCGTTTCGCTTGACGTGGTTTTAGCGTACGTTGCTTCTGAACTTAGGTACAGTTCACGTTTATTTTATTAAAATATAACATACGGTGAATATAAAAGATTTTCTTGTGTCTTTTTGTCCTTATGCTATTTTTTACGTGCCCGCACAATGTTTACCTTTCTTATCATGTACAAACAAGGATCAAAGAGTTGGGAAGGAACGCCATGAAATTTTGTATCACGGACTCTTTTTAGGGCACTTTTTGAGGTCGTGTTCCAATCTGGTGTTAGTATAGGAAAAAATATTATAACTGACAATTTGTAAGTGCCTCTATAGGCCTATACAAATAAATATATTTCATTTAATTTCTTTTTGTTTTATTTAGTTTAGTTTATTTCATATAGTTTTATTTTATTTTATTTCAATTCATTACGTTAATATGCTTCTGATATCACTGTTAAGTAGGTATATTGTTAAAATTTTGGAATTTGAGTGAAGGTAAAACTTCAATATACAATATATAGAATTCATTTCTTTCAACAATTTTTGGCTCTGGTTGAAATTTTCTATGTTCAAGAACTCGTAAACACTCGTTGCTTTTCCGAGTAAATCTCTATTTTGTCTCTAGCTCTGGGCTTTCAATTAGTGTTACTTGACTGAGCAGCATTGTCTTGAAATTTAAGACAGAAAATCTAAGTTTTAAAAATTTTGTTCTGTATAAAAGCGTAGTATACAATACTTAACAATTCTAGAGAAGACAATAATGATAGACTCAACTTTAATGTTTGTCGTTTTTGTGTATGTAAATAGATATGAAATTAAAGAATATTTAGAGGTCATGAAATAGAATAGGAGTTCTACTGGACGACATAATAATGCTGCTCTTAAAGATAAAATAAAAAATGAATACACCCAAGCATGTCTAGTTTCGCGTGCTTCAGAAATGGCAAAGCAGCATTGTGTAATTCTGTACTATATTTGTCGGATGGAGCAACACTATGATGGCGAGTAGACACAGTAGATTATTGATAGTATATTATTGAAATAATATTATTAGTTATTAATTGTTAGTCATTGTCATTGTGTACATTGTGCGTTTAAAGGTGGTAGAAGTAGAACTCTTTAAGGTTCAATTCCGGCGGCCCCACCGCCACATTTATTTCTGCCTAATAACGTGTTAAGCGCTGCTGTCTTCTGGTTTGAAGGGTGTAGTAAGGGAGACCGACTTATCCGAAGCATTCCAACTTAGTTCTCAGGGGTAGCAATGCATCTGTGGTCGATCTTAGGTAGGATTCTAGTCTTATCTGATGTAGATTAAATATGTCCATGGGCGGCAGTTGCCACTTACCATCAGGTAGACTTCATGCTCGTTTGCTACTCCATCATATAAAAAAGTGAAAGAAATATAATATATGCATAAATCTAAAGAATGCATTTTATCCAGATTGCAGTATTTCCCTCCGTCAGTTGTTATTCTATGACAGCGTATAGTTCCAATTTTTAAATGCCTTATTTAAAAAGAAAGCAGAATAACAAGATGTTCTATAGTCTATGGCGCATAAGTAGTATGAATGCCCGCTAGTATGCCCGTTTACGACATATGTTTATAATTAATCAATCTTTTACACTCAATACACACGAAAGTAAATATCCATCATCTTGAAATTTATTAAATTGCGCTGCGTACTTTGAGTTTGATATTTTAAAAGATTTTCTTAACGATTCAGTAAGATTGATTCCGCTATTAATATTTTCCACACGATTTTGACAATTTCAAATAACATTGAAGATATTATCTTTATCTCTAGCGAACTGTAATCCGCTCAAGTCTCGCCACCTCTCACCAGACTTGGTACAAGGCCAACTCACTCCTTGGAATCCAATCTTGAGACATATAACATCCTTAATTAATTCCCTAAAGATATAATTGTTTGAAACTATATCTCTCTCCTTTAACTTTCTTTTGCTGAGACAAAGGCTAACCTTACTTATAAATTTTATTTTCTTGGTGACACGAAGTGTCTTGCCTCTTTTATGACCTTTGGAAAAGAAATGAAGATCTTTTGCCAAATTTTTTAATCTTTTCATAATACCATTATACAAAATGGTTATCAAATTCCTTACATTATGTTGATTTTTTTACATTCATTAATCGTATCAATTATATTAGTTTCGTTTCCACTTAGCTTTCGTTTTTTAAAGGTGGTAGAAACTTGTATGACTTGACTCCAAGGACACCACAGCCACATCTTTTTTGCGTAATTACAATAGTGTTAAGCTGCTTGCACTGTATTATGGTTTAAAGTATGTGGTAAAACATACTAATCTGAGGCATTCTAACTTAGTCCTTAGGAGTAGTAACGCGTCTGTAACTGTTACTTTTATCTGGAGTCGATTACAGATGTCTGTGGGCAACAGTTACCACTTGCCTTCAGGTAGACTGAAAGGTCATTTGTTACATCCATCGAATAAAAAAAATCTTAAGGTTTATTGCTCGTTGCTAATATTTATGATTTTAATTAGATATCTTGTTATGTATTCAGCAATGCCCTCATGAGGTTTCGTTAAAGGAGAAATAACGTAATATTAATTTTCAACTCAAATAATAAAACATTGCTCAAATAATCCACCCACTATCAAAAGCGGTATGAAATTCCGAAGTCAAGATTTCATATTATTTATTTATGGATGGCGTACCGACGTCGGCATTTTTCCACTTTGAATCTCCTTTCCGGTAATCTTTTGAAGACGAGAAATCTTCGTACATTGAGATCCGATGCAACGATATTTGAAAATTTGTAGATACATTACTCGATCGCGATTGTGATTTTATGCTATTGAGGTTTGTTATTGAGCTTCTCTTTGCCTAAACCTATTACCTATATGCAACTTAACCATTTTTTTTTAACTGAACACCTGTCATGGGTTCCTCTTAGCCCCGAGGGCGGCGGATAGGATATACCGGACTTCTACCAGCTAAAATCCCACGGTGTTCCTCTAAACACTCTTTGTCGGGACTACGGGTACGCTAGCAGCACTCGTCTGCAGTCCCGGTCCGGGCGCTTCTTTATTTAGGATGGAGCTAGAGCAACTCTATTCCGTCATCTTTCAGGCTTTGTGTTACTTTGACGTAGAACTTCCTCATGTCCTACGCCAAAGCCTCTGTTATGAGGATAGGAGATAGGCGTGGGGTACCCTTTTACTATGCTCGGTTTTTGACATAGAAGTCTTCAAAAGCTACAATAATCCTTTAGCACATTTCCGCTCAGAAGCGGGATAAATACGACTTTATTTGTTAATTTTATTTAATGATTTAGTGACACAGAAATTTACACAATTTTGCCGTCCACTTCGCCCACTAATCGTCACATATCCCTTCTAGTCAACGGCAACTTTAGTTCACTGACAATGGTCTTGTCTTGCGAAATTACCTCGATTTTCGCCTGAATTGCTGCAATTGATCGAATCTTGACTTTGAGTTAGATTGAACTTTGTATACTAAAGTGCATTGAGAGTTTCAACTTAGTCCTTTCGAGTCTGCTCTGCAGCACTTTTGTGAATCGTACCAAATTTGCTTTATTTTCTTAAACGCAATTGAGTATTTTTTTTCGTATTACATGTAATCATTGTAATAGATATACTATGGTATTTTAGTGTAAACTCAGTATTCTTATTTTAATCTTTCTACTACGAAATAATAAGTGTCACTTACAACCTAATCCGTTCCGCTATCTTTAAGATATTTCCATTTTACAACATTAAGAGTAGTTTAAAATTCAAGTTAAACCGTGAAACCATTGAAGACTCGTTCGAAACTCGATGCAACGCTATCTGAAAGTTTATGCCTAATCCCAGATCGATAAGATTGTTGGAATTTGATGAGCTTCTAGCCGGAATAGAATTTGAAGCGTCTCGCGTTGCGAACTTATCGGGCTTTCGTTTGAAAAGATTTAGATCCACTACTGTCAGAAATAGAACCTTATCGGCTGGAAACTTGTTACGTAATGGATATGGACTTGATTTATAGTTGTACTCAGTTTGTTTTTTTCTCGACAGTTTTGCTGTTCAACTGACAGATCTTTTTTTTTATATGTTGGAGTAGCAAACGAGCATACAGTCCACCTGATGGTAAGTGGCAACTGCCGACCATGGAAATTTGTGATACACCCCAGATAAGACTACAATCCCAACTGAAGTCGACCACAGATGCGTTGCTACCTCTGCGGACTAAGTTGGAATGCCTCGTTAACCAGAACACAGTAGCGCTTAACACTGCTGTTATTAGGCA
>DWRA01003436.1:0-12129 GCA_018250295.1 Spathilepia clonius | reverse complement strand
AAATTTTCACACAAGTACAAAAAATCTGACGCTTACCAAAAGGATTTTCTTTATTATTATTATTATTTTGTTCTATCGTAAAAACGTTCACTTATACACACAACAATTTTAACACACAAATAAATGAGCAATAAGTCGGTATAAATCAGCCAAATGTGACTTAGATTCGCACTAAAGGAAAGGCAATACCTTGTAACTACGACATACTCCTAACTACTCTTTGCATTTTTATTTCCTTGCTCTGAATTCGGAAAACACATAAAAACCAATCAACAAAGTGCAATTATTCTAAAACCAATATAGGGATATAACGTGACCCAGAACCATCGTTACAAGAACTAACTGCAAGGAACTCTGATATATAGATCCAATCAAAACGAAATTAAGCCAGCAAGTCCTACGTAAACGATGACTCTCTTAGCGGAATGACCACCCTTTAGAGTAACAACGTTATTACATCGCGACCAAATTAACTTGACCCCTGCGTGATTTGTTTTCTTCGATCAACAATTATAATTGTTAGCGTGCTAAAGGTTGATCAGAGCTTATTTGAAACTGACAATGCGCAGAAAATTAGTATTAAATTTCATTAATTAAATATTATTATTTCATATACGTATTGTCAATTTATATAGATAAACATATAATTATACAACTCCTACATTTACGCAATTGAATTCAATAAATTAATTATATTTACGTCTACATCATAGTAAAACTAATTCAACGATAAAATACGCCAATATATGTATAGGCGCGAATATGAGTACCTATAACATACTACGTAATAACTTATCTGCGTGTATTTGATACTCGCAATTAATACCCGTCTATTCTCTGCTCGTAGGTGGCTTTTTAGTGTAAATCAAAGGATTATATGTTTAAATTTATACGCGTTTATATACTCGCAATTATTCGGCAAGTTATTGGACAGACTGTTCGCGACTATTTAAATGATGCGTAAGTAGTTACCATAACAAATACTAAAATATATTGTAGGACGTTAAAGTGAACGAATATTTTATTTATGAAATACATAAAGTGTTTATATGTCGTTGGTTAAAGTCGTAAAATCTGCCGCAAATGGCACAATATTAATTTGTCAACAACTAGGACGAGACAAATATCATCATCAAAGAGTTATTACCAATAACTGGCTTATCTGTCTCAGATAGCGTTATTGATTTATTCTAGGTTAGTAGATCTAGAGTAGCGTAGTTGCTCCAAAAAGAGCATAAAGAGTATCGCACAAGGAAGACATCAATGTTTGAGGGTTCCGGAGGTTGCTTACATGCGCTGAAGGTGTTTTGGAAAGGGTTATGTAAGAATCTCGCGTAAATCTCTCCTTGCTCTAAGAGGTCGGAATATTTGGATAAAAGGTTGGCTATATGAGTGTGTGAACGACTTTCTTCGTAACAAATAATGCAGGTTTGTTCTGTAGATGTCTTTAAACAAAAGTAATATTGTACTCGTTGTACAGCTGAGTGGCATATTTATGAGACAGGTAATTAGCTGTAATTCTACATCGTGCTTGAATAAAAACCGTCTTCCAATATAAAAACACTTTTTTACCTCCCTCTCGCTCTCAATAATTAATTTATGAGCAAGAAATATGACAAACGAACGCATGAACATACGAAGGCCACTATCAGTCAATATTGACAATACACAAGTTAGCCGCCTATGAACATCAGTAATCAACATAGGATTAAATTCGTGCCTTTGATCCTGTATAAACCATATATTCATTGCTACCTTTGCGGATTAAGTTACAATGCCTCAATTAATTATCTCTGCATATGTTTGCATAGGTGTAATTTTCGAAGTAGGAATAATTACGATCTATTCGACAGATGAAATCTAATTTTAAACTTGCATTAAACTCATATTTAAATGAAGCTCGGTTTCAGCCGTTCCTTAAAATATTCTTGTTTGTTATTTGGCTAAAATGCAAAAACAAAAAGGGAGGAGCTCAAATTATACTGGTTACTGGTAACGCTATGGCGGAGAGAATCTTGTGACCTATAAAATTAATGGCATTCGTATGTTTTCTGAAATGGCCCGGAATAGATGGAGGCTTTTAATCTTGAAGTGTTAACCATGTTTTATATTTTAGGTAGAACTACTGAAAGCATCCTTTTTAAATCTTTACTTGTCCGCACAAGTAAAGATTAGAATTAGTATTAGTAATTTAGATTAGTAGAAAGATAGAAGATAAATACAGAGAGGCGATGATTACTATTTTACTTATTTCAGATTTTTCTAATCGAAGTCCCGATCGTCTGTAAAATACACAGGTTTGCTGACGCCGTTGGTGGCGTTAACGTACTTTACTTTTGTGACAATGTAACGTACGAGGATAAGGTGATGATTAGCCATTCAAAAGATTTTTCTATCTTATATATTATGTAGTATATATGGTTTACTGGATTTAGTTCTTTCTATATGAATTCAATACACGTTGATTTCAACGAGTATATGCTTTCACTTTGTTTGTATAAGGCGTAAGTAGTTTGTAAAGCTTAAACATGTTAAGCGATACTGATAAGAAAATAGTGAATCATCAAGTAATTAGCGGAGTATATACGTAGGTACTGTAAATTCGTAAGAGTTCCCCAATGTATTGCAGCCTCATTCAAGCTGAGTCATGATTTAGCATCATACGAGTGAAGAGTAGCACAATTTCCTGAAAAGGGTTCTCGCAAAGATTACCCGAACTCAAAACACCAGGCTTAAAGCACGGGAAAAGGTTAGTTGTGAATAACTTGAAAAAGTTGTATTCGCTGTTTTCGTCCGATTTTGTGTTACAAGTCTTACTTTTCACAGTCAAAAATATTTAGCAAAGTAAAATTATTCTGGATTATTCAAATTGGTTGACATCTTCATATAATGTTTCCATCCGAATATGCTGTTTAATTTATTACAATTTCCAAAATAATTTTTAGCTTTATCAGTTATAGATTTTTTTATCCGTTACTATCAATCATATAATTAGTCTATACCTTTTAAAAATGAAACAGTAGTTTTTTTTAATTAATAAAAAATAAAAATATGCCTCAATTAACGTTTTTGTTTCTGTAGTAGAATTATCTGCATTGCTTAGAACTATAACTTCTAAGTAAACGTTATTGATACAAGCTTCAGTAAACAATGCTTCCAACATTTCCAATAAATAATCAATAAACCTTTTGTAATAAAAAGTATTATCTACCATTTGTAGTATTGAAGTTTCATCTCGAATGCTTTTTGAAAGATTGCTTGAAAGAACATTAATCTTCGAGACGCGATATGAGTGAACTACTTGGCTACTACACTACGAGTATCAGAAGCACTTACTTCGTCTTCAGGAAATGAACGTGATATTTATGGCAAAATATGAGTAGATACACTCCATAAAACTCTAAAAATGTCGTAGTCGATGATAGTATCGTCTTTTAAGGCGTTTTCTACACTTGCGATCCACACTTGGGTTCCCTGTGTCGTAGGTACCATGTACACACGCAAAAACGAATACACACTCACCCAGACCCAGAACAGAAATCTAAATTTATCATTTAAATATTATCTGTCTAACCTGGAATGGATCTCAGAACCCACTTTGCGTCAAACCGGTAGGATGACCGGTCCCCCACAATTGCACTGTAAATGTGATTTTTACCAACATTTATTTGTATATTGCAGATTTTAAACTACATTCGTATATACCTACAGTGCGGAGTGATGTTGTCACATTAAAAAAGTTCTCAAAGGTGTATGAAGTCTACAAATTCGCACTCGGCCAGTGCGATAGAGCTAATCTCTCTAACTCTGAGAGGTCCCGTGACAAGTAATGAGTTCACGACTACAACGACGAAACTGAAGATGTACAAGAACTTTTTCTTATTATTATTCAAACGTAAACTAACATTGCAATGTACATGCAACATTGGAGCTTCGCGTCACGTTTTTGAAACAGGAATAGTTTTGAATAACGATTCCCCCGAATGCAATACTGCATTCGTTTCTTAAACATGGCGGAAACTACGCTGCATGTTTATTTATAATTGTTGCCTTGGGTAACCAAAGTTTTCTCGGTGTGTACAGTTTCTTATTACTTTGTATGATGGAGTAGCAAACAATAATACAGTCCACCTGATGGTAAGTGGCAACTGCAGCCCTCGGACATTTGTTATCCGCCCCAGATAAGACTAGAACCCTACATGAAGTCGCAGATGTATTGCTCCCTGAGGACTAAGTTGTAATGCCTCGTATAAGTATGTCTCTTTTATTACACCCTTCAAACCAGAAGACAGCAGTGCTTAACTTACTGTTAGATATTAGTTACAGAAAACAAGATAAATTGGCTTTTGACCATGGAAACTTTGAAATTTCAATAAGTACAGTTCCAAGACGTGATATCGCAAAATTGATACATTTTGGTACGTAACGGGTACTCTATCATGAGTACGTCGTACTCTATCGGTGTTTTCATTTCTTAATTGCTGATATTTCGACCCAGTTGCATGGATCGTGGTCAGCAAAAAGTTTGTACAATTCCAATTCTTTTGAAACTGAATAAAAATATACAGAGGTATTCATTTGTAAAAAAAGATCTTTAAATATTAAGTAGGTGCATGATGGAAGATATAACTCCCTTTTATTTTATGTGTGCGTAAAATTACCGTTATTTTTGTGAATTGGGGTGACCCTTCACGGGACAGTTTACATCGAGGGTCTAAATGACCTTAGTACATGTTTCATAACCGACTAACGGGCAATAAAAGGGTTTGATCTCGTGTATACTGTAAATATGGTAAATGTTCCGTCATTCATGTCTACCAGTGTCGTGCCGTTCGTATCTTTTCAAGTATCTACCTATGTCCTTTTTTACATTATTTTTATAATTTGGAGTAGGTATTTACATTGGTTTTTGGATACATATAAGAATATTAAATGCGAAAATAGTAGTTTTAATTTTTCAAAATCTCTTGATTCATTCCTGAATGAAAACGAATTTTCATAAAGTTGCAAATTTTTTGATACTTCTATATACAGTAGACACCGTATTCGACAAGCGCAGCGTTTCTGGACCACTGGTGGTCCGCAACGACTCTTAAAGTGGTCCGCGAATTGGTTCGCGGATTATAGAAGTGGTCAGCACAGTTTTATTGTTTAATATATGCCGGCTTCTTTCGGACATATTACAGGGAAACCTTTTTTCCTAAGTGCCAAAAATATTCGTCAATCCGTGGTAACTCAAAAATTAAATAAAAGGGGCCTTATTATCAAAACTGACCTAGACTATTTACTGAGCCCAACCCAATCCTTGTAATGTCATACATTGGTTTGTCCTGGCTATATAGATACTGTACTAAGCTAACGTAACCATTGTATTTCTGTAGAGGTGGTAACGCTTTGTAGTTCAGCAGTATAACCACCACACCTGTTTCCGCCTCATGAATGATGTATGACTCTGTATTCTGATTCAATGTATATGGTAAACAGACTTTCCCAATGAAAACTAACTAGACACTATTCATTATTAACTACTTGCCTACTACCTGCCTATTATATACTATTAGGAAATAATTTTATTTATTGTGTGAAAGTGGCGACCGAGCACATAATCCACTTGATAGTAAGCGGTCATTGCCGCCCATAGATGTGTGTGATAAACTGTAGATAAGATTATAATCCCACCTAAAGTCGACCATAAATGCCTTGCTACCCCTGACGACTAAGTTAGAACGCCTCGGATGAGTATGCCTCCCTAGTCACACCCTTCAAACCAGAATACAGCAGCGCGTAACACTTGCTCTCCCTTTTACGCACCAATACAAAAAATGTCTTACACTTTTAGTTTTTTACCGTTGTCTTGAAATTGTAAACTAACTTCAAAAGAGTTTTACAAAGAGCACAATTGTATTTTGAGACAGTAACGATCCCGAAGGAGTAGTGACTATTTTTGTGACGTCTTAAAATTCCAAGATCAACTTTAAAAGTAAGAGTTTTACAGTACACAATTATTATCGTACTGTATTGCAAAACAGTGATCCGCCAACGGAATAAAACTCCTGATAATCCGTCAGATTCTGACTCAGTCGATCATTTATATCTCTCAAGTCGAGTAAATCCTGCCTCAAGAACGTATAATAAAGTCTACCAAAATGCTACCAAGCATTACTTAAGTAAATCCCTTCTTATATCCGAAGAATTTTCGCACATAATAAAACAATCCCCAATAAAATATGTCAAGTGCTGAGTTGGCTCCACCATTTATATTGCTTACGATGATTGAACAGTGTATGGGAAATCGTGCGTAATGATTGCTTAGTGGCTTATTTAATGTCTTTTGAATTTTGATGATGATTAATATATCGCATCAAGGAAGTCCGAACGTCTGCCATTTGGATTTAGAATCGTTGTCGTCAACACGTCGTTGTACTACTGCTATACAAGGGTCTCCTGTCGGAGATAACGGTTTTAGGCCATAGTCCGACGTGCTGGCCAACTGTATATTACAGATTTTTACGGTCATTTTTTTTAAGTAACCGTCAGGTATGTTGGTTTCCTCACGATTATTTCCTTCACCTTTTTAGTAAGTAATAATTTATTCGTAACACGCAGTGAATTTCGAAAGACCAGAAGTGTGTGCCTAGGGTGTGTACCTCGGACCTGCCGATTAAGAAGCCATGATTCCACCCTTAGGCTATGACTCGCTCTATTAGATCTCGCTGGATTAGGATTTAGCATGTCACTAAACGTAACATAAAATATCATTTTAACGAAACGTGTACGCAAAAGTTTAGCGCAATTCGTTGCAGTTAGTAGTTTAAAATTCATTTACAAAATTTTACCCTCACATCACACGAACTGACAACGACACGACAAAGCAAATTAAACCATAACTTTAAATTGATTATTTATCCCAGCAATTAGAATATAGAGCCATCTAAGTGCATTTAATCGAATCTTAGCAATATAGCAGACCTTGTCAAACTACCTGAAGCATGTCTGCAATACGGAGCAGAGACTACCGGTAATTGGATCCTGCTTTGAACAGAACGGAGCTTTGACAAAGCAAGCCCGAATCAGTGAGCGGCTTGAGTGCCAACGAGTACTGGGTGTAATGAGTTTTAGCACCAATACACTTTAGGCATGTAGCGCAGTCGCACAAAAGTAAATACTTAAAATTATAAGCAGTGATAGACTAGTGCTTGAAACGGCATCTCTATCGGCGGGGTCGAAGTTCAAATCACTGGGCACCTCTGATTTGTCAAAGTTAATTACCGTTTGCTGTAACGGTGAAGGAACTAAAACATTACATAAATTGTGGATTATGTCCGCATGTTTTACGCGTAAATTTTCTGATAAACAAATTTCTGATAAATAGGAGAAACATTTTGAAAAATAGACGTTTTAAGTTCTTCTACTCCCGCGTATAGTCTCCTAAATTTCTTGTGCCGTTTCCAAAATTGTCTTAATTTATAAACGGAAGCAAATATTTATGCAAATATTTATTTTAAAAGTTTTTATTTTTCGCTTTATATACATAATTTTGTTTAAACAAATTCACTTATAAAAAAGAAATATCTATATATTGAAGTTCGTATCTGTTGTGTATGTACTTTATTTACGAATTTCGGTACCTATGTATTTTTTTAATAATATTTAATATACAAAAATTGTTACATAAACTGAAATAATGTTATGTGTACTATTAATGAAACTAACACCAGTTATCCCAGTTGTTATAGCAAGAATATTTAAATATAGAAGCAGTAACTGTTTCTTTAATTATATCAATTTACAGTTTGTTCCCAAAACGATCGTTATATTTTGGTCTTTAATTAAAGATACCAAATAAAATTCTCGAGCATCGCTTTTTTTTAACTTGATACACGTAAAAAGACATTAACAATAATTAAAATGAATAAAAAACGTCGTAAGGGAGAAGCGCCGTCGACTCTCCTGTTGCGCGTCCAGTTAGTGTGAACCCTGATAGCGGGTGTGTTACGTAATAATTACAGGATTACAAGTGTCATGTTATCCTGGCCACGGCATTGTTGGTAGTGGGTCTGGTTCGTTTCAAATTTAGTGCATTTCGACGCATGCGCAGATTGACACGTGTCTGGCGAGCATGCGTCCGCGTTCCATTTTAGTTGCTTCGTTTTTAGTTCAAATTAATAAATATTTATAGTGTACTTTTGGAGGAAGTTTCGTCTCTGTAAAAAGCTATTAGGGTAAATATATTCAAGGGCAATCTGAGAATTTAATTAATAATAATTAGCGGGAAAACTTTCGATGTTATTTACAGCTGTATGAGCGATTTTTACTTAATTTGCTACAATATTTTGACGCTATATTATTTTCATAGTGTAAATTCGTGTATACATTCAAGGAAGCTAGATAAAAAATAAACACTAAAAATATGCAAAAAAGAAATGTAGGGTTTTTAAAATGTACCTAATACGGGTAAATATGATTCTTGTTTATCAACGTATTGTAGGTTGTAATAAGAGATCCAAACAAAGGCAACTTTTTAAAATTTACGACTAATTATCTAGCGTTTATAATTATATTCCCCTACATTTATACAATTTATATTTTTAAACACAATACAACACGTAGCTCGTACCATTTGAGTGGCAAATAGTTTCAGGACTATTTATACCGACGTCTGCAAATTTACTTTGCTTCAGTTGTGTCATACGCTTGATGACATAATGTATGCAGCACTGACATGTAACATGTATTAAGTTATATGTAGCTACATACGAGGATCAAGTTAATCCTTATTTAGTAAACTGGATTCAATTTATATTAAAGAAGTAAATAAATAATACTGTTGTTTTGGACTTTGTGAATTTTTTAGCTAATTTTTACTGAATGGAAATGTTTTGTATTAATGCGTGTATTAATCTCATTTGATTGATTTATAAACTTTACTTCTTACAATTATGTCTATTTATGTTGGTTTAATTTATAGACACATTTTCCTACAACACATATACGACTCTTCATAACAACACAAACACACAATCTAATATACTCACAACAAGTCGAAATTTTAACTTAAAACGTAAACAAATTTTTAAGGTGTAACCAAAAAAGATGAATTGATCGAAAATTGAACGAATCGGTCGATGAATTGTCAGTCGAGATGAAGAAAATCTGGAACCTGGTGGCAACTTTGGTCTTGATGCAGGGGGCTTTCCAAGAGCTGAAGCTGTACGGCTCACCGTCACAAGCGGAAGTCCAGTGCGTCAATACTTTTGAGGTGAGTACATTCCGTTTGTTTCTTATGATAAAGTAATTTTAGTACAACTTTCATCAAATAGTGGTAAGGATAATAAAGCTTATTATAATTTTGACAAATAAACAGGTTTGTTTACTTAGATTTACTATGACATTTTGGTCTAAACCAAGCAAATTGTTGCTAAAAATAATTATTTGCGAAAAAAAACTCGAACCAAAATATAGGTGTAATATAGGTGCATTTATTAATTACAAAATGACACTTAATGTTAACATAAATAATTAATGAGCAAAAAATGTTAACATTGTTTACGACATGAAATTTAAATTCACTATATTTTAATATTAGTGAGTGAAATATTTTTATAAACTTAAATGAATACAGTAAGTTATCTTTTATCTACATATATAAAGTTAAACAAGCCTCGTCTAATCCTTGCCAACCACATAGCAGTACGTATTTGCTGCTCTGCTCTGTGCTAAAGACGTGGCTTTCAAAACACTGGCACAAATAGTAATGTTAATACTTCGTCTTGGTAACACAACATTTAGTTAGTTTTTGAAAAAAATTGAAATATGGGAAAATTTAAAATACTGTTCAATATCATTTATATTAGTTGATCTACTTTACAGATTAATCTTATAAATGGCTTGTTCTGAAATCTTTGTAAAAATCCAAGAACGTGTTTTGCGCTAAACTGTAGAAAACTTCAAAGATTACTAACGATGTTCTCATTACAGAGTTCATTAGAGCGCAGTCTTTAATCCACTAAACGATCGACTAAGCCTAATTGACGATCCAAAATTAAAGTCAAATTTTCGGATAATCAGTGCCTTCAATCATAGCTGACGGCTTACTCGGACGTCGATTTAGGAAACGAGTTATAAATATTCAGTTTACTCAAAAGAAGATTTATTTAATTAAAAATACATTCACAAAAAATAAAAAAATGATTTAGAGACAAAACTTATTGCAGTTGGTTCATTTACCAGTAAACTTTATGTAATTGAGAGCTGAAAGGTAATTTTACCATTGCGATTCGACTCCGGAGTCACTACCCGAAATTCCCATGCCTTTTTTTATATATAGAGAATATTTTTCTTTTTATAAATAGAGAAACTATAACTAAAGATTAAGATATAATAATAAAAAAATTGTCGACTTAAGGTAAGTTACAATTGTCTATTTAAACTTTAAGTGTGTAAAAATTGGTTAATATTAGTATGTAATTGTTATTTTCTACCAATTACTTCTAGCTAAGAACATTATTATGTAATACGAATGAAGCTCAGAATTTCACAAATAGTAAATGAAGAAACGCTTTCCCGAAACGGAACGTTAATGGGGATAGAAATGAGCCAATAATTTTATTAAATACTCGTATCCGCAACACGACGGCAACATTTCCATCACGTCATAATATTTAATAAAACTTGGGCCGATTCATCCATCAATCATCCCGGAAAATCATTTTCGGGACATAAACTGTGTCACTGACATGGCCTGTTCTTTAACAATTACAAATGAATTTTGAACGTTCAACAGGAAATCGGTACGGGGAGCGGCAGCGACGAGATTGACATAGACAATTTCTTGGTGATTACAAGTTTCTGTAATGTTCGCTTTGGTCTCACTGAACAATGCTATTACTGAGCCAGTAAAGAATGGAGTTGAAAATCTTATTAGTTTTCATTTGATCGTTTCGCGAGTGGCGCGATTAGTAAGTGTAATTTTTTTTATATATTGATGACAAAAAAAATTATTGATTTTTCTTTCCTTTAGTACGTAAATATCTTCAAAATCTAAGACAATCTGAAGAAATACATAAAAAAAGATTATTGATTTTTCACAATGTTTCTAGGTTTAACATTTATTTTAATAGTTATTAATCATACTTAGCCGCAATTTTCGAGGCTATTATTTACTGGCAAAGCTAATGTGGTTTATGCAACGTCCGCCTATTCATCTATATGCAAGTTCTTAAAAAATACATCTAACATTTATTTAAAATGTTTAAATATAGGTTTCACCAAAGATCGCAAGTATGCCCTACACAAAAACCAAAGGAAATTTTTGACTCTAACTTTACGGACTATTTCCACGTCGTATATGGACGCATAGCCCTGGATCATGCATAAACCTCGTAATAGCTATTTCGCTAACACCATTGTGGCGTCAAGTAACCATTGTGTTAATATAGAATGCATTTGTGAATGTCCCGAAATAACTCACTAACAATTGTGTGTCTGAACTGCTTGTGGTCATAGTTTAGGTTACATTAGGTTATATCTATGTTCAGTGTTATAAGAAGAAACCAGTTGACAAAAAGAATTTATTATAGATAGGCTGCATCAGCACCGCCACGCTAATTTTTGCCCTATAACACTGGTGTTGTTTTAGTTTGAAGTGTGATGGTAAATACTAACAGGGGGCTAAAAGTAGATCTCATTCTACATCACATTGGAAATATCGCTAGATTTAGTTACGTAAACCTTAATAGAGACGAACAGACATCAAACTTCATAGAATGTCTTAGTAACTGTATAATCAATATTTTATAGCAAAACACTATGTTATTTACAATGCTCTAAAACGATGCATGATATCGGCATAGAATATAAGTACCTAAAGTGAATTCTAAAAGTACTAATAAGTATACATTTTAAGATCTTTTGTTAGTCTACTTTGGCGGTAGCAGCGTCACACCTACTTCTGCTTACCAACAAATGTTAAGCACTTCTGTGTTCTGGTTTAAAAAGTAGTAAGAAAGACATACATTTAAAAGGTGGTAGAATCCTTTGTAGTTCGACTCCGGCGGCACCAACGCCACACTTATTTCTGCCTAATAACAGCAGTGTTAAGCGCTGCTGTGTTCTGGTTTGAAGGGTGTG
>DWRA01003435.1:0-12130 GCA_018250295.1 Spathilepia clonius | reverse complement strand
GCATCTGTGGTCGACTTCAGTTGGGATTCTAGTCTTATCTGGAGTGGATCACAAATGTCCATGGGCGGCAGTTGCCATTTACCATCAAGTGGACTGCATGCTTGTTTGCTATTCCATCATATATAAAAAAAACACACCTATAAGGTTGCCGGCGCCGATTGTCGTCGCCGGTAAAGGTATATCGGTCAGACAGCGTGACGAACAATGTTATGTGAATATTATATTATGCGTCCACTGTTGTGGTGCCTGTATCATGTCATCCCAGTAAAGAAGAGCCCTTAATTTGCGATGTGTGATAACGAATGGAGACGTTGATTTTTGATGAAGTTTGTTTTAAGGAAGACCCACGGCTTATATTCAAAGTATTACTGTTGCTTTATATATGATTTTATATATTCGTTTCTAAATTGATTTTCTTTTACGGCAGTCACATTGTATATTAGGTACAAAAAGAACGTTTGTAAATATGAGAAAAGATATTAGTATTCTATCCTAATATTTAGCAAATAGCTAATAATACGTAATTGTTTCCCCAATGAACAGGGATTTGCCAAATTTGTGAGAAAACATGGATTTGTGAGAGTTGTCCCATTATGAGTTTTCTAGTAGTTCTGTAAGAAAAACATTACATGCCTATATCCACATAATTATATCTAGGAATACAGGAATAATAGTAGTATTCTAAATAAAGTTTATATATAGATAGGTATACGTTTTGCGTTAAAAATAGTAAGTGCCTACATAAATAGTCAATTATAATTTTACTTCATAATAGATATTTGTTTAATCATTATTTGAATATTGCAAATACAATTATACAGTCTTATTTAGTAGTTCTATCTTATACGATCTTGGTTCAAATCCATCTACCAACATAGGCATGATTTTGAATTCAATATATCAATGCATATTGAAATGTAATATCGTTCTATTTCTAATATTTGCACACAACACATAAAAGAAACAATTTACATGGCTTAGGTATTTTACTACAATATTTTTTTCCTCATTCATAAGTCCTCAATGAGTCCGCAAGCGTTAGGGAATTTTCTATAGTAGCACTGTTTTACACACCCACGGACATAAACACCTATAGCAAATACCCAGTAGCAAACTAAACGGAAACATGTCACAAATAAACCAGACCAAACACAAATAAATAGGCAAAAATCGGCCAAGTGCGAGTCGGACTCGCACACGAAGGATTCTGTAGCATTATCATTAAATAGCAGCAGATAGAACAATATGTAATTATTTTTTATTTATTATTTATTGAAACATAATACATACGTTCACAAACAACAACTGACAACATAAGTTTGTTTTTCATAGTGTTTGTATGAATTACAATGTTATGTTATTCGGTTTTTGAAAAAGTCCTATATCTCAAAAACTGTCAACGGTATCTTGTACGAAACAATTTCGTTGAAAGTTTTCCTTAACATCTACAACATATGTTTTATCCAGACTTTTTACCCTCTTATTTTAAAAGTTAGAGGGGGGGAGGGGGACTCATTTTACTGCTTTGAAAGGGTTTATCTCTCCAAACAATACACTTTGAGAAAAAATGGTTTTAGAAACCTCAAAGTTATTTTTGAAGTCCTTTCTATAGACGCCACACGTGTAGGTAAGATGTAATTTTTTTTTAGTTCCAGTTCCATGTATAGGGAGCCCCTCCTAAATTTAATGTATTTTTTTATTTTTGTACACAATTTTCGGAAAGTGGTTTACAGAATACACTTATCTACTAAGTTTCAACTCTGTATTCTTAATAGTTTCCGAATAAAGTGGCTGTGACATATGGACAGACGGACAGACGGACAGAAGGACAGAAGATGATGAATCTAAAAGGATTCAGATTTTTGTCTTTTGGCTACGGAACCCTAAAAACGAGTTTGTCGTTCGAGCGTATAACTACCCGCAGTCTGGCATCCGATATCGATTCGCGGGTCTGCGATTTTTTGCACAGAATTTGCATTTCCAAAGCTTGTTTCTCGCACGTTGAATGTTGCCGACCTCTACACTTTACAGCCAATGAATGCCATTACAATTTTACGCCATTGATAATTGAAATAAAAAGAATACCAAAATCAACAATCTGGTTTATTCGATTTTATTGCAAACCAACAAAGAAAATGTAGTTCAAATAACGTGATAGTTTTAAAAAGGTTTCTTAGAATTCTTTAATGCTATTGACATACTTAGATGTGAGATCTAAATTATTTAAATATCTAACTAAACGGGGATCAAACTCGGAACTGCACAGGAATCTAACCGGCTTACGTTGTGTAAATTGTCGAGTTTATTGGTAGTTGGTACATAATAATTCTTAAAGCAAGAATAATGAGTTGGTACGTTATATCTCATTTGAACGAGTTTTAACAATCACAAATATTTTCTATCCTATTCAGAGGTGGTACTGTATGAATGCAATGTCGACTATATTCCTGACGTTCTATCACTGTTGCGCTGTGTAAAGTACTGAAAAGCCTCTTTGTTTCAGGACTTTCATCATGGCAGTCGGAAACAATACAGGCGAACCGCTAGTATGTGCTATGATCTATTGTAAAACACCTATCAGAGGTGAATCTGTAAATTCGACAGTTTCGAAATTGTAGACATTACTTAACATGTTTTATTAACTGTCTAGAGGTTTAGATTTCGTCCTCTGATGTTGAAATCCGAGGTTCAAAGCCAGATACGCTCACTGATTTTTCAACGTTATAATTATGTATTGTCGCCCATTACAGTCCCACTGCGGGGCTTAGTTACTGACTTATATAAAGTTTTATAAATTTGATCATAGACATATGTGCATTATTAATTTTAATTAATCGATAAATATAATTTTGATGGTAAATTATTAATACCTACGGTACTTACATATATCAAGGTATGAGTGTATTCTTGCCAATATACTGAGGCTAAAGTATCATCAAGAATGATAAGAAGTTTTCAAAGTGATATTTACTTTTCTTCGAACTAAGAAAGCAATAAAATTCAAGTAACTTTATTAAATTAAACCCAGCGTTCTCGAGACGCTCGTGTAGTAGTGATAGCAATAACTCCTGCAGTATTGATTTGAAATTGACAATAAATTTATTGTCTATGTCTTCAGAACTTGATATCTATCTCAGGTTCTCAGTAATGAAATGAAAGTTGTGATACTTCAAAAGAAGGATAGATTGATTTTGATTTAGTATCTATATTATCAAACTACAAAATGTTTATGTGTATATATATTGTATCAAATAGTGTTTTGTATTAAATATTCCTCTTCCGTCTGTTTGTACATTGATTTTATAAACTGTCCATCTAGTTGCCTCCAAAAAACAACGTTAAGCGCTGATGATTTGGTTTGTATAGTATGGTAAAGGATCATATCATACATTCCAGCTTAGTCTTTAAGAGTAATCACGCGTCTGTGGATATCAGGTAGATCTCCATTCTTTCTCGACGTTGATTACAAATATCCACTGGCATTGGACTTACTAGCTTGTGTGAAATATATTATTTTCACTTTACCTTTCAATCTAGATGGCTGCTAATCATTTCCACAGCATGTAGCAGGAAATCCTATTTCAAGACATCATTATATATCTCGTCATGATTTTGAATGTGTTTGTAGAAAGAGGACCGGACATTGTAAGAGACCAATGTATAAATAGGTAGAGAATGAGAACACTAATTCTACTCATTGGCATTTCGTACTAAGTTAATCGAAGCCTTGCACAGTTTATAGTTTTTATTTTCGTTATTATTTTGAATAAATTCCTTTTTTGTTATGCTAAAATGTGCCAGATATATATATATCTGTCACATTTACCGTTTATATTAATTAAAAGGAAAAGTTGTAAATAGAACTCACAATAAAAACAATTGAACTTCGTGATCAAATCTAGATGTAGTTTGAATGTTTGCGAAATTGTAACTACGCAATTAGGTTTGGCTGGTTTTACTGTAAATTCGAAAGCATGTCTGTTTGTAGACTAGGTGAAAAACAGGTTGTGTATTTCTGAGTGATGGAGTGATCGGTGCATGTGTTATTCTCAAAAAAGAAGGTAGAATTCAGGCGTACGCCGACAGAATAAAAAGTTTATTTAAGGATTCCTATATTCTACTCTGTTTCAAATCTAAATTGTATATACCTATAGCCATAAAATATACATATATATTTAATGTGATACAACTAAATGTTAAAATGTCTATCGTGGTCTGTTATTTAATCGGAAAATTAAAACAATTTTTACGAACTCAGTTTGTTGAAACTTGACTTTCAATGAAAAAACGGTTGAATCATTGAATAAAATTTGAAGCGTAAGTATAACAGAACTGATTAAATCTTTGTAGATAAATAATGTAATATGTTATTCATACATACATAACTCACTTTATGTCTCGGAAAATAACAATTATTTTCTCGAAGTAGTAATGATATAGCATTACCTCTCATGACATTAATATATTAATGACAATAGTGAGGGCCAAACGGTAATACGGTTAGGATAAAACACTCGAGAACAGAGGATATCTTTTGTTTTCTTACTTTTGAGTCGGTCACAGAAGCAGAAGAGTTTTTAACTTTCATGTCTTATGTAATGATATTTATATTAGAATTGAGAGACGTACTAATTTTTGTTGTTAAATTTTAATTATATAATACGAGAAATAGCACTGACATATAACTAAATACGTGATGTACAGTAAAGTTACTCACTAAAAGTCGTGGCGTTACCAAGTTGGGAGTACTTACAATGTTGATATAGAGACAAGAGACCCGAGTATACTCAAATTGTAGCTTGTAACAATTGTCTCTAGCTTACTTGTCGGGTAACAAAGATCTGTTGCAACTAGTCAAAGTTAATAAAGAGTAGAGGTCTGTTGACACGATCCAGTTCTTGACACACAATCAACAACAACAGTAAAGTTAAACTTGGAGCCAACTTTGGAATCCTAAGCGCAAAACCGCTCTAATCACTGATTTGTTTCTTTGCCTAAACATTAATTGACGCAATGCCACTTGTCATAATATTGTCGTAGGTGTAGTATAATATTTGTTAATTTCAATGAGTATGGGACATTTATAAGTACGTACATTTTCTTTAATGTGTGATTTAGGTACAGCGCGTAGCAACTACCATCAGAATTTAAGTAGTCGTGTCAAATTGTTTTTTTTTTATAATATATATATATATATATATATTACCTAACCATAAGGCTACCTAATAGAAAGTAGTCATCGTCGCCTATGAACATTTGCAACACCAGAGCAGTCGCCAATGTATCGTCGGCTTTGGAGGAGAGCTCTTTTTGCACCTTTACTTTCTATCTTGTTTTAATAGAGATTTAAACTGGTGTGATCGTTGCACTTTAATATGTTTTTATCTCAATTTATGTTATGCGATCTTCTTTATGCTTAAGTAAAAATATAATGCTTACAGACTTACATTCTGTATAGTTGCAGATGTGACCGGTTGAAGCACTCTAGATTTTTTAAATTTAGAGTTCAGTATTTGCTATTTGGCATTCTGTTTATAATTTGGCTTTGACTATTTTCCTAAACTTATTTAAAATTAATATAAATATATTTATAGTGTGTTATTTAAATATATAATTTTCATTGTTTTTATGATATTTAATACTATATTGCACGTCGTCCGACAAAACACGCTTGCTTATGGTATAATACTTGACAGAATCAGACTGTAGGTGTTTAGTGTGATACATAGGCACACCTATTTTTTGCACGTTTCTATTAAAATTTGACACTCAGTACTTTCGGAGATAAGGGGTTATAGATGGTTATATTTTCGTAAATAATTTTAGGGCTATAGTAACAAAATATTTAAGACTGTCACAGGTAGAAATTTTATTTCATATGTCACAGAATTGAGTCTGAAAAAAGATTTTTAAATTGCCTAGAGCGATGCCATAAATGTTCAGTTACTTCATTTTGACGCACGGAATCGTAAAAATCTAATTTTTGGACCGTTCTTCCAACTATTCCTCATGTTCCTATCAAATTTGAAGGTAAAAAATATAGAGGCCCTCGTTCCAGGCAGGGTTTTTGCATACCAATAAAGACAGCTACGTATTTAGAGCAGGTGGAATTTCATTTACCACCCAGTGGGTGGGACAAGTTCTGCGTCAATATAGACCGTGCACCACACGTGCCACCAACACGGAAAATTCCGGCCGTTTAACGCATATAGCTCGAATCTCTGACTTTCCACAACGGGTGAGAGTCGACTTTCTTTTGCCACAGCGAAAATCTTATGCGAAAAGGGACCAGCTTTCCCCTATCGTAAATATAGGGTTGTATTTCGCTAAAGAGTAGTCAAGGTCCATAGAAAGGACGAAGCAAGTTTAGCGTAGGATGCAGTTCGTCACCTTCTACTTCAATTATTTCTTAATCACTAATTATTAAGATGCGTATTTGAATAGGGCATCCGGCCGACTTGTTCTTTTTAAACTTGCTTTTTGGTTCACTACTTAAGACAGAATTTGTGGGGATATTTTGAAACATCAAAAGTATTTCAAACGAGTGTCTATAATAACCCAATTACGAATACAATTTTATTGATTTTATATATTAACTTATTTATTATAAAAATGCTTAAAGAACGACTATATACTAAGTAGGGTTTAACGCATTTACAAGTCAGAGTTACCGATAAAGTAGGTATTAAAGTACCTATTTCACTTTGTACATATTCTACGTAAAGCTAAGCATGGAACGTTTGAGCTTGGGATTTAGAGACGGCGTCGGCTGGCGGTCTTCAATGCACGTTATTTTTTAAATATAAATCTTAATGAAACGGAAGCGGCCGTGAAATCTCGGCGTTGGGGGTAGCCTTTACTGTTGTTAAGACGAATTGCTTTGCGCGGAATAAAGTTTAACACAGCCGATTAAAAATATATACTTATAAATATGATTAAAGTATTAGTAGTAACATTTTAATGTACATGTCGTTTCAGCAATTTGCTCACAATATCTCATTTTTAAGGTTCGTATCCAAAGGCTAAAAACGAAGCCTCCGATGTGTGTAGGTATGTCATAGGGCTCTGTCTCTCGAACCTTAATAGATAAACACTTTCAATTTTATAGTGTCTGTGAAATTTACATACTATGGTCGTTATAACAACACATTTAAAAAATAAGTTAGGGTCCTCATACAGGAAAACGGTATCATTCGATTTATCTACAGACATGTATATGGTAGACACTTAAAAATTTCACAATGTATGTGAAAAGTAAAATAAACGGCAGTTCAGAGAATAGGTACACAGATGTGAATCTCTTAAAATTTTAAATTCCCAAAATATGAGCGTAATGGTTTACCAATTTCGTCGTTATCGTCTATTTGCGTCACAATAGCATTCCACGCCACGAACTGTCCTATAACGCGAATGCAGAATCGGAAAACGAGTCTATTGTTCAAATAAGAGAGGTATAATGCACAAGCGACGATTCGGCGGCAATCGGCGGCCGTTACCGACAGTCGCCGTGGTCGCGGCGTGTTGCCATAGGTATGTACTAGGTATACTTTTAAACATACTTTTTATGTACATGTGGAAATACCTGATTGGGAATGGAAGATCTTCCGTCAAGCTAGGTGATAACGCCTGGGAAAATAAAAATTAAAAGATAGAGGGGCGGGATAACCTGAAAAAACTTCGACAGCGTGATTTCGAAATACGAGTGGGAGGATGCGGAGTCGCAACATTGGAATAAAAGCAATATTTAATTTTCCATACGCAAGTAATTAAAAAATCCTATGCTTTTTAAAATCACGTACATACATTTCTCTTTGTATACCTAGGATTAACACCTCGGATATTTGTATTTTATTAGCTCGTCAAATTAATATAAATTCAATATTTGTTAGCATACACAGACACTGTTGGTTCTGTGTATGCAAACAAATAATTAATTTGTGATATACAGCGTATAGTTCCTGTTCGCTATTAGTAGTAGCTATTACAAAGAGACATGCGCTTTAACATGCTTTGTTAGTTAATTTCAAAGCAATTCGTGTTCTGAAATTACTACATAATCTGGTTTTACCACAGTGGTATGGTCCAAGTACCTGATCTAAAACGACAAACGAACTCCGAAAAACGGATTTTACTTTTACAGTAATAATGTAAGATTTCAACTTGAAGATTTTCCTGTGTAGAAATCTACAGATTTTGGTCTACAGAACAGAAAATTATATTCCGTCCAATATGTTCATGATTTTCCATTGCTAGGATTATCTCGAATCAATGAACCGCCTTAGTATATATTTGGAGCGCTTAATATTTTAAAACGTGTGACAGTTAAGTAAGATAACTAACTTAGTAATTGGCACTTAAAACAAGCACCAGCATCACAAAAAATGCTAGCGGTGCAAGTCACAATTAAATAAGTGTATATAAAAAAGTGAATTGAATCGGAAACATTTAATCATCGTGCGATGCGAGATGCGCTAAGCGCTGGGGCCGGCGCCGCCGCGCGTAATCCAGGGGTCGCGCGTCCGCGCCCGATCTGAAAATCATAAAACATTATGCCAGAGATTAATCTGATGTCAGCTGTGCGACCCCACCCCCCAAACGTTGATATGAATTTTATGAAGTCCGTGAGTGTTGTAATCTTGTAAACTTTGTTTTTTAGCTATATTATGTAGAAAAATGATAACGAGCAGCAGTGATGAACAGATAAGTCGTGAGACGTAAGATTTTTGGTTTTACTACCTCGCGTTCAGGTGTAATTTTTTTGAAATAGGTGCTCTATGATGACATCTTTTTCATCTTTAAAGGAGGCTCGTGTAAAGCAGAATGGGTCGATGCGAATATTGTTAATGACAAAGCTCAACAGTTGTAATGGACAAACTTCGTCCCATTTCTCCCTTCGCAATCCAATCAGAATTCACCAGTTGCACACATCACGCTTACGTACATAAGACAGGTGTCAATTCCTATCGGAACTATTTGTAATCCCACCCTGAGTTAGATGGATGGCGCTTATAATGAAAAACCGGATGGATTTTGCTTAAATCGCGGCACGCGACCGACACGCGCCACGCGCCAGGCGCGCTCCTGGACTGCATTACTTACCTAGTTTAAATTGATATTTGGAAATTATTCGACTGATTACAAATAATTCTCCCCATATTCTACAGCTAATAAAGTCGATATCGCCCAATATGATAACAGACGTAATAATTTAGTTTCGAGCAGAGGCATTTTGACAGTATTTATTGGTTGGTTTATTTCAATAATAGTTCTTAGGATTTATATAATAATAAAAATGTTGAGCAAAACTAGCACTGAAATTTATTGAGTGAAGGTTAATTAGACAGACGGAGTAAGAAACAATAAAAAAATCTGTAGAAAATATAATGACCTATAGGTATATCGTAAAAAACATCGAACTGGGTATAACTTTAATGTAGGTAACTAGTCTTAAAAGTATAGTTTCAAGCTTACCTACTACAATTTGTTCGTACTATCTAGCTCTTAAGAGCTGTAAGTACTTTATGCATTCACGTAGATAGGTATTCAATTATTAAAAACTTTGAAACATTTTAACACCTCTATAATGCTTAACCACCATGGCGCATCAAATTTATCCACAGATTTGTGGCCACGTAGTCCGGTACGATATACCCAAGTAAAATCGCACCCACGAATTCCACTTGTTGGATATTAATTACATGAAAAGTTTTTTTTTAATACTTTATTTTGATGTTCACAGGTGCAAGTCCACTTTATGTTAGATACACATTTCTAAGGATTAGTAACTGTAACGATTATAATGAACTAATTATGCATCAAAAGTTGTAACAATTTTATTAGCAGACGGCTATCATTTTGTTCAACTACTAAAACCGTCACATGTACATGCCTAACCTACATTGATCACCTACATTAACTCAGGCAACGGTAAAATACTATAGTATCTGACCGATCAAATGGCAAGTCTTGTTATAATATTCTTACAGACATCATATATAATATTTATATGAATGCTTTTAAAGTTATTCGATATAACAATTACCATATAACAACTATTGTCATAAAAAATTACCAATTTCACTTAATTTGATTAGATCTCAATATTTTGGATCACGTGTGCTAGTGCTTGATTTTTAATTCGTGGTTATTTTTAAAATTTCACATAGATTTGGTTAAACTCAGCAAATTGTTATATAAATATGTTTTTATCCATATTTGGTTCTAAATTAATGTTGTTTGCATTTCTTAATGATTGAGTATCGATTCGTTTTTAACAAAGTGTGTTAAAAATGTACATATTTCCTCGCTTATACATAATTATATCAGTATTAGGTGAAGTTTTTTAAGTACCTAACTACGTAAATAAAAAAGAAAGTATATTAAAATACAACAATGAAATTTCCGGAACACTTGTGAATTAAAATGATTTCACATAAAAAATTGCTGCGATCCGATAACGCCATAACGAACGAACAATGCCCAATGAAAATTCGCGTTTAGTATTTTACTTTTCCGTACTTCTGAGGCAATTTCGTATCAATAATAGGTTATTGTTATCGTTACCGCGATTTAAGATCACTTTTAGGGTTCCGTATCTAGAGGATAAAAACGGGACCCTAAGCTTCCTCCGCTGTATGTCCGTCTATTACAAGAATTAATCTCATTAATCTTACTAGACACTTAAAATTTTAAGAAATTATGTTACTATGGCAACTATGACAACAAAAATTAAAAAAAATATAGGGCCGTCATTTTCGTACAAGAATCTGTGTTTTTCAGTATTATTCGGTTTATCCATTGAAAAATATAGTAGGTACACACCACAATTTAAATTTTAACGTTGCATGTATGTACTACTACAGCTGCAATAAAAAATGCTAACTGAATAAGTTACTATGAAAACAAATTACCCGATTGCTTAAAATTAATTAACTAAAAAAATTAAAATAAAGACCTACTACAATAATGAAATTAATATATTTAAATGTACATACAATATAAACACATACAATACAAAAATACAAACGTAACATTGCTTTCTATATATACTTAATTATAATTTACCTCCGCCTAATAATGTACGAACCAAGGAATGCATTAGTAAATTGCTTTAAAATGAAGATAATTGACTAATGAAGTGCTAATCAAAAAGCTAATTGCTGTCAATAATATCACACATTATAATTTTTTTATATATTACTAGCAATTACCCGCGACTTCGTCCGTGGATTTTTTTAAATGGAACAGATTTATATCAGTGAGCTAAATATAAGCTAAACGCATGATACGTCAGAAAGCCCAATTTCTAAATCATACATACATTTCAGGGATAAATAGTATCTACTTAACTCTTGTTAAATTTCATTTGAATGTTTTGGTGAGCCTGAGGAAACCCTTAAAACCTTTCTTCTTTACAACTTAAAAAATCAAAATGATTTAAAATAAAATTTGAGACTATAATTCACAGACACATACTGTAGACAGAAAAGCATTCATAAATTTAGTATGGAATACATAGATAGGTACATTACTCTTGCAGTTATGACATTAGTTTACATTATTGTGCTGAAATGGTTTTAAGGAAAACCTCTATAAAATAAGTAAAAACAGAGGTTAATCAGGGAATTAAATTGGTCATATTATTATCTCTAATATATATTTTTTAAATAAATTATAGATAACACCCTTCTGGAATATATGACCTAAAATTTTTAAAAGAAAATAAAACGAAACAGTGCTTTCAGACATCAGGCCTTTTAAACAAACAATATGTAGTTCTATTGTTAGTATAGATAACGCAGTGATGGCCTAGTGGTTGAAACTTGGCCAATTTGTGGTGGACGATGGCTTAAACACCTCTCACTCCGACAGGAGAGTCATGCCCTGAAGTGGGACAACAGGTTAACGTCAATAAAGTAGTATAGAATTATGACTAACATGGATTAGTAAAGTAATTGTACCTATGTATCGTAGTGACCGATGCAACGTTTGGCTGAGAGTACATTTTTTCGTAGCGCGTTATTTAGAATTTGTGATATTTCCTAAAATATTCCTCTAAATGATATAGTGTGAAGGACAATTTTAGTCTAGATTAAGTGCCTAAGGTGACTAACGTATTTATATGGATAAG
>DWRA01003434.1:0-12131 GCA_018250295.1 Spathilepia clonius | reverse complement strand
AAGAGAAATTATATACCTGAGTGACCTACGAAAAATAGTAGCCCATCAAAAGGTATTTCACGGTCGGTGCTTAGAGCGAGAAGGATGTAGGCTTTAGGATGTAGCACTGGCCACGTGCGAATTGGTGGACTTCACACACCTTTAAGAACTATTTTATAGAACTTTCATGTGTACGCGTTTCCCCGTGAATTTATTTTTCACCGTTATAGCGAGTGATAACTAATTTCAAATACGCACATACCTTTGATTGATTACCTCGGATCCCCCTAATTAAGCGGCCGAGTTTTAACCACTAAGTGAAAAAAGACAAAACTGTTTAGCAACTTTTTGTCAACCGATTGTTTTTTTAGTAGCGGTTTACAAAAAGGTTTGTTTTCTTCGAATTTTCTATAATGATTAGTTATGCTTGAGTTTCATTAGGCGAATACTAGTTGTCATTAATATCCATTAGAAAACTTTCGTCTGTAGCAACAAATTTGCTTTCATTTTAATGTTCATTTAAATCACGTACGATAGTCAGTCGATACGCTGTACCTAATTAATACCCAAATTTGCATTAATATATTTCTCATGAAAAAGATCAATTAATCGCGCGGTCGTTATAGCTAGCATTGTATCATTTTTCAATGCATTTTGTATGACGTCGAGGCACAATTAAAATCCTCTTTCCACCCTCCCCACGTGGGCAGCGTTTTTTCCTCTCTACTCTTTAATTGCTCTGATTGGTGCGACGGAACGAAATAAAGCCGCATTTGCAGAGGATTTGCTGGCTCGCTCGCGATCACTTTAGCAGTCTCTAATTTTAACTCGATTGTAAACCGTTTCCACTATTGCTTGCTGTTTGTGTGCTTCTCTATAGTTATTTAGTCGCAGCGTCGCTTCTGTATATTTGTTTTGATTAACTTTAAGGAATCATTCGAACGCCTTAATCATAGACCGTCCGTCTATGATTAAGGCGTTCTGGTAACGTGATTTCGTATTCTTTTCATAGGTTTAGGGGTTTAGGTTAGATGACTTTTCTTTTTGTCGTCCTCGACCATCCCACTGCTTTAACATCTTCGGTTCTATCACCGCTCACTTAATAAAACTGTAGCTACGCTCATGAATCTATCCATCAGTCCTTAGAACATCACTGCTGGATATAGGCCCTTTCCCCTTTTTTTGTAATAGGCAAAACGCTTGCTTGTATGAGTAGGTGATCGCAATATAAATAACTTGGAAAAAAGATACTGCTACCCATTTACTTGATTTAATCTTTAAGTGTCTTTAAGGAAAAAGATGCTTTAAAAAAAAAGACGCTTTATACACTTACAGCCCCACACTAGGATTCCCTGTGTCGTGGGTACCATGGACCCACACAAAGACGAATACACAAACACCCAGACCCAGAACAGAAATCTAAATTCATCATTCAGATTTCTGTCTGACCGGGGATCGAACCCGGAACCCACTGCGTGTCAGACCGGTATGGAGACCGCTCCGCCATGCGGGTCGTCATAAATAGATAGATATCATTATGATCCTAATAATATTTTGTTCAATGATTCTATGAACAAAGATTTGTTTGTTCTATTCTTGCCACAACAGAAATTCTGAATATAATAAAACCATCGAATAAAATATTCACATTCTTACGCCATTGTGAATTGATGAGAACAAAACGTCAAAAGTCAATTGGGAACAATAAAAAAATGTTAAAGACGTCAATCAAAGAACTTAATGCAGGGTGTGCCTTTCAGGGCTGTCCCACCGCCGCCCCTAAATAAAAATCAAAATAAAACATTATTTTCTAGTAATTGGCACCCCTACTGTGTGCTACTTGACGGCACTTCAAGAGATCTTGTACCAAAGTGATTATTTTAGGGAGACCGAGGGTCCGTATTCTGACGAGTTATTGATAAAACAAATTGGATATTTATTGAACGAAGTAAACAGATTATGAATTGAAGTTTGTATCAACAAACCAACAATTGGAATAATGGTGTTATTTTTATGTTTTTCTTGAGAACAACAAACATAGGTATTCTCTAGATATGAAGGACGACAAACTTGGAATGGTGACGCTGGACTTTTGGAGTTTATCCCTAAGTCGCTCTCTAACAATATCCCCGTTCAGAGGAAGTCTCAAGGACTACAAGAAAAACTCTTATTAAGAATTATAATAATTGTCACCGCAATGACATAGACATAATTATTTTATTACTTACAAAAGGCATTCCAACTAAACTTGATGTAGAGGAATTACAGCCCTGTGGCCAGAATTTTTTAACTTTTGATAGTGCCATTAAACTCTAAGACGTAATATTTAGAAAAAAAATGCACCTATAATGTTTAGTCGACTGTGTTAAGCTCTTAAAGATTTAAAAGAAAAAAAGAAAAGTAAATACGATTCAAGGGCCACATAGACTATGACGTCATCGGTTTAAATATAAACAAGAGAAACAGAATTACGTTGATACAATACAACGAACTTAAAACTACAGCGCTCCAATTCGAAGGGTCTAAATCCTGAGCTATTCAAGATAAAATCGCAATCACACGATAAATTCGCTGCCGGAGTTAGAACCGGCACCCCACAGCACCCGATGTCAATTCCCACCTCAACTCACCCGTCGCGTTAAACAAAAACAATAGTATGGGAATATTAACAACTTTTGTATTGATTAAGTCATTGAAAGAAAGGTGCATTGTTAAGTATGTTAACCATTGTCGTGTTCCTTAGGCGGGCTATGGGAATAGGATCAATTTGCGAACGCGTGGCCCAAGATTTTGACCTCATCTTGTAAACGGACAATCGTCTTTGTCGACAATGGGTTTTGTGTTAAATAATTCATTTATTCGTGTAATGGCGCTCGATTTAATTGTAATAGGTGCTCGGGTTTCGTAAGGACTAATGTTTGTCATTGTAGTGTATGGGGAAGTTAGGATTTTGTTATAGTATAATGATTCTTTTTAAGCTGGAGTTTCGACTTAACGAAATATTTCGGGTGACTTACGATTATAAATATTTGACACATCGGGATTGTAAACGTTATAAATATTTTTTATCTGAGTTTTTTAATAGAAAATATGACTATTAAATTGAAAAGTACAACTTGAAAACTAGTTGTTTTGTAATGGTTTATAATGCAAATATAGATATTATTTAACAAACGTATTTGGTATGTTAAAGTTTTGTGAATAAGAAGTTAATTATTATTTGCTTTAAGCGTAAAAGAAAACATCGTGACAAAACCACATGGTATACATGGTGAATTTTTAAGCGTGTTCCAAAAAGGAGGTTCTATTCTATATGTGTTTTTATGTTTGTTCAAATTGGACACGATTTATTCGCGATCCAGCGGAATATAAGTTGAGCGCCAACTTCAAAACTAAGTACTAAACCAACACATTTTTTTTACTTTTCTGTGACATCCGTGCACTTTTAAATTATTTAAAAAGGTAAAGTTACACAATTAATTACTTTTAAATTATTTAAAAAGAAATTTAAATAACTTAAAAGTGCGTGGATGGAGAAATCCAAAATTATGAGAAATAATGGAAATGAAATGTAGGTATTTACTTTGTCCTACGGAGGCACTTACGACTTGTGATTAATATCAAGTAGTATTGAAATATCCGTTGACTATGACCTTAACCCTGATCACAGCGTTGTATTGACTTACCTTCAGAATCGATGAGATTATATTAGAATAAACTACTGGAATAGTTAATTAATTTCGACTATAAAATGTAACGAACATTTCAAACGACAATTTTGTTTACAATAAGCATAGAAAAATATCTATGATCAAAATTGTCACTCTAATCAGTAGGCATCCGTAATGTCCTCTAAATAAAGCATTATATTTGAAGTCGATCAGTGATACCTTGTCACCTTCAAGGAGAATATCGACTGCCTCGTATAAATAGCCGATTTTTTATATATGATAGAATTAGTAAATGGTTGTCGATGGTAAGTGGCAATGCCACTCGTGGTCATCTGCAATCGATCAATAGAGGTGGTGGTGTGGTTCTTGTTCTTTATTTTGTCGGTTACGACACGGGTTTGACGTAACATGTCTGTAGATATTTATTAATCTAAATTTCTGGTAACTTTTTTCTTAGCTCGGAAAAGAAAACTCGCTGACCTGCCGAGGATCTTGGAGACGCAGCCGTTGGAGACCTGGAGGATGCGGCTGATGTCGCAGGGCCGCGCGCCCGAGTGCGCCAGCTCCACAATCTTCTGCCGGGTGGAGTCGGGCAATGGTCTCCCATTGACATACACCCCCCCGAGCTGGTTGATCCCGCTATGCCCCGCGGATGAACACCCGAATAGGGCTCCGCCCCCCATTGCCGCGCTGTGCATAAGCTCATCTGTAGAAATGAAAGATACTGATGAATTGATTAAAATTATCTGAAAAGATACTGTTTTTTGAATACACATGAATTTGTATAAGTCTTTTTAGCGCTCATCTGTCACATACACACGTACACAAACACAAAGTACATGCGAAATTTCTAGATCCATTGATTAATGCTTTGCGTTCCGTTACTGTGTGCGTACGTGAGCGTACATATGTGTGTGTTAGAGGTAAATTAAATAGATTAATGGGAAGCACGCTTTTTGTGATTTTAAATTAAAATATGTGTAAGACTTGTGTTCTTCATTGTTCATAAAGTGAATCGTGTCGTATCGTAATATTGTTTATTACGATATCACTTTTACTCACTTTTACAGAACATTGCAAGCGAAATAGTACTTATGGGTTTGTCAGAAAGATTTGTAGTACCGAATTAAATCACAGATCTGTCACCTATAATACTCTAAAAAACTTGATACAGAACATACCACTATGTTCTGTATCAAGTTTTCAAGTTTGTAATTACAGGAGTGAAACTAGAAACAAAGTGTATGTGCCCCATGTTCTATGGACTCACGTGTTGTTATAAAAAACCTAAAGGATAATTGAAACGCTTGAAACTTAAAAAAGGTTGCTCGAAAATAAGATTACGTTACAGATTTAAGATAAACTGGTTCATATATCAAGTTATACTAAGATGGTCGCTTCATATAGAAGTCACCCTACCACTGAAGCGCAGAACTATTTCACGCTGGTAATGAGTATGGTGGTGGTAGCTCTCCAGTCTCTACCACCTTTCGAAAAAAAACAAGATGCAATTTAAATTGAAATCCTATTCAATATTCGCCAGACATTTTTTGTGCTTTGCAATTTTCATCCCCTATCTATAAAAATTCCGAATTCAATTCCTTCAAGTGGTTCTGCGAAGATGTCCTTTGAATGGTTGTATTATGGCGGATATCTTCAATTCTTTACACATTTTTACGTTATTACGCGCCTACCTGCGTAAATAACCATATCTACTACAAAAGTGTTAAAAAACTTAAACCCGTTAAAAAAAATAATCCGCTTTGCAAAAATAAAAAGATTGTCTCGACCACGTCTAACAAAAAATGGATTCGTCTAAAAGGGTTCGCGGTGTACGAAAGAACCACAAAATATTATCAGTCTAATCCTCTAAGATATTGTATACTTGAGTATCTTTTTTAATATGACAATGAAGAACCGTTAGTTAAAGCATTAATATTTTTAACTTATAAGTATTTTAACTGTAATACGTATTTTTAAGACTTTCTACTGTGATTAAAAGTGTTAGGCTGTTATTTTAACCTGTTGTGAATCTTTTATTGATATTCATTGTTATCAATAGAAATTATAATACAATAATTAATCTTAATTATACAACTAAGTTTAAAAATATGCGATAAATATCCGAGCTAGGCGGACGAGTGAAAAGGATGGTTACCAACGCAATGCTTTATTCGGTTAAAACACTGGTGCTGGGCACAGTCACGCACATATGCACGTATCATCTTTGCTTCAATAACGTGTTATCTTAAAAAACACAATTTTACAGAAGAGCATTTTTTTAATTAAAAAAAAATGTACTTAATTGTTTATCTTATGATTTGAGACAGCTTAGGTGTTAAAGTTTGTACGTAATCTATAATAAAGGTTAAAAAAATACACAACTAAGTAAATTTTTTTTAAATTTAAAATATGCTCTACTGTAAAATTGTGTTTTTAAGGTAACACGTTATTGAAGCAAAGAAGCGAAATATCGACTACATACACAACAGAAAATTTAAAGATTCGTAGTATTTGAATCCTTGGATTTGAATTTGATTGTATGTTTGAATGAGTAAATGTTTTAACTACTATGTACTATTAAGAAACTACTGGAAAATTTGAAAAAACTTGTGTATACTAGTTTAATCTATTATTACTAAGATCTTACAATCTAATATTGCTTTAAATAGGACAATTGAAGACAAAAAATTGGATATTTCAGCATACCCGTGTGAAACGTAGAGGGTTCCGGGTTCAATCCAGTCAAGCAGACGTCTAAATGATGAGTTTAAACTTCTGTTCTAAGAGTTTAAATGTACCTTTCATATGTCAATGGAACCCAAAACAAACGTAATTTTAATATAAGGTTAACACTTTAGAGGTGTATATCTATTATATACTCGTATGTGTTTTTTTTCTTTTGTCATAAGGCAAATTCCAGATGTTTTCAACCTAACAGTTGTCGCTAGACAATTATAAGCGACCCGCCGTTTTCAGGCCACTAGTCTTGAATTGCATTAGATCAGATGCGGCCAACCGTCGGCCCGCTAGATAATTCCTTTTCCCCTTACAAATAGTCGGTAAAAAATGGACAATTGGATGCAATTTGTGGGCGAATTTGGGGCAGGCCCTTGATTAAGACCAAAGGGTGGGGTATGAAACTTCATTGTTTTCGCCCTTTTTTTCTGCGGTCGCGTATAATTTTGCGCGCGCGTGAAGCGAATGCGAACGGCCCAAATTGGCTTTGGCTTTGTTTCATGCGCCTTGTGATCGGTGGTTATGTTGAAGTAATAACTAAGTAGCTCAGGAATGTTGGTTTTTCTAGGGTTTTTATCATATCATACTAAAGAGATCCATGTTCGATTCTCGACTGAACACCACTCGCTGTGTTATGATTTTGGTTTGATGGAAATATGTACCTAACGAAAATTATTAGCCTTTTAGAATAAACTTTTAGATAAACCTTACGAGGCATACCAACTTAGTCCTCAGGGGTAGCAACGCATCTGTGGTCGACTTTAGTTGGGAATCTGGTCTTATCTGAGGTGGATCACAAATGTCCACGGGCGGCAGTTACCACTTACCATCAGGTGGACTGCATGCTCATTTGCTACTTCATCATATATAAAAAAACCACGAAATCATATCACATTATGTGCCGACTAGCACATACTTTCAAACGAACATAATACGAATTAATTTCCAAGGGTTGAAAGTTGAGAATTTTTTGCGCGTTCATTGCACCCGATCCAAATTAATTATACACGTCGTTCGCCAATTAAGTGACGTATTTTCGCGCCAAAACTCGTTATTAATAACACCTCTTCTCACCTCGCCAGGCGTCGTCAACCGTTGGTCCTAACAAGCGTGGCTGTTAAAAGAACAATGGACAATTGGTAGGGCAGACCCCCACGCTATGCAAGTGTGGTACAAGTGTAAGCGGGCGCGGTATGATTAGATGTTAGGTGAGGGATAGCGGAAATTACAAAATTTTGTATCTATTAAAATAAAATGTATATATAATTTAACAAGATTTGTTAGGAAGATTTTAGCACTGGGTCTGGTTATTCGTTTACTTAAACATAATTTAGTAGGCAGAAAACTTTAATTTCATCGTGTTGTTTTATGGGTTATTTTTTAAAGATTAAAGTTCGTTAATAGCGAATATAGATAGACAACATTTACTTATTTATATTTCACTTAATTAAGTAAGTACAACCAATATGAATACAAAGTATAATAAAAACCATTAAGTGTTTTTCTTTGAAAGAGGATCATAAATTAATTTTTGTTAAACGTATAAATATAAGCTTAATCCATCACGTAAGAATTAAAATAAATAAAACTTATTTCCAAAAATCTCAATATTTTATTTGGGACATTTTTTTAAACCATATATATACTACGCTGTAATCAAAGTAGCGTTAGTCTATTCACAACACGCTACCGCCTATGACTCGAAGCAGCGGCTACGTGTCGGCGCAAGTACGCGTGTCGTGAGGGAGTGTTTTAATTTCAGAGGTGCAATTTATTCGAGCGATTTATTTTTAATCCTCGTTTTTATGGGCGCGACTATAAATTTATGTGTAGTTGTAGTTATTTTTATTTTTATTAAGCCCACAATGCTTGATGTTGAAATGTTTAATGCTGTGTGAACGCAGAAGAAATGTTCAGGTCAATAGAATATTAGGATATATATGTGCATATGTATTAGGATTTGTAAAATATCTACATTGTTTTGTTTTGCGGTCTTCGGGTGTTTTTTTATTAATCTTCTCTATTGGTGTAATAAGTCGAGTTTAATTTTACGAGATTTATTTTTAAAAAAAGTTTAGGAAGCTGTTTAATTTTAATCACATTAAAAACAATAACATAATTCCAAAGTAGGATTAACAAACATAAACCGAAGATTCATGTTAAATATCGGACTTGGATTGAACTTCGAACCATCCGTTTTTACGTCACGTTTATGAGTAAGTATTTAAATTACAGTCCTAGATTTTTTGTTTTACCGTATTTACTAGCTCAAAAGAATATACCTGCCTACTAGGTACATGAATTATAACTTTATTTCATGAGCATTTCTAACAAAAAAAATATAAATAACAGAATTTAAATCTTATAACCATGTTCCAAAAATATGCATAATTTTTGGTACAGATAACTAAACACGGTCAGAGAGTATGTAGATTATTATTGCATTAATTATAGCTGTTAATGATATTTAAATTAAAGATTGTGCTATTTAGAAAAATATACAGACCTATATTGACATAGCCGATTCGTCTATGCGTTGAAGTCTCACACAATTATATACAAATTAATAAAAATATAGCGCGTTAGAGCAAATAAAAACCTAGCGCGCGTATAGTTTTATGGTTAATGAGTTATTTTTGGAGTATTTTTTATTTGATTTATTTTAATTTTGTACTTTCGCACGTTGCCTCTATCAACGTTTTTAGTAATTAAATTTTAACAATTATTTAAACCAATATTCACCTAGTCATTGAAATTCGACCATAAACATCCAAAAAAGTACTATCAGGTTTTTTTTTAATATGTTTATGGTCGAATTTAGAAAAAAAAATGATAGTACTTTTTTTTTTATTTTACATAGTACCTACTAGCTTTTCAATAGCTATCAAGACAAAAAATCAGTACACTAACAATAGAGAAAAATGGTGAAATATTTGTATTTACCTATATACGCATACAAACCAAAGCATATTGTCTATATAAACCAAAGTTCAACCATCTTATAAAACCGTTAAGCAACAATTAGGTACATACTACACTTAGGTAGATGAAACATTAATCAAACACTCCGTTTTATTTACTAAACAGATAATACATAAGGGTAGTCACCCTGTCATACTCAGACACACCTGGAGCCAGACAAGCCCCACTCACTACCCCTGTTATTATTACTTTGTATCTGTTTTTGAATTAAATCTATGGGGGAAGTTTAATTGTGATAATAAACGCCATTTTGGATGGATCAAATCCCGTATGGTCGGTTATGGGGTCGGTAAGTGGATCGGTTCTGGCTATAGAACAAGTTTTAGTTATCCACGCACATGGTTAATCCGTATTTGTTCTAACATTTTTATTTTTATACGCTAACCGCGGGTTGCATGGGCCCTTTGGTTCCGACCCCTGAACATAGATAGATCAAATATTTTGAGAGTAAAATGAAAGTGAAAGTCGTCTCAAAATTAGTGCATGTGGTTCCAAGATAGCATGCTTCGTATATAAGAGAACATTTGAAAGGGTTTTTACGTATTCACATTTTCACTTGAATCCTTCTTAAATGTTTTAAAATTATAAATAGAAATTAAAAATTACACATAAAACATTACAAATTAAAACGTACGTACATATTAAAAAAAAGACGCATAGTAGCCATCGTTTCTTACGAAAATTTGCCACACAAAAAAATATTTGATTTATCCGCATGTTCTACATGACGAAGTGTTAATGTATACTCCTAAACTCATGAATTCGTTACCAATTACTCAAATTAAAAAAAATGTTATCGTAAGTATAAAAAGTCAAAGTTATCCACAAAAATACAAACATTTTTGCAAAAAAAGTGCTTGTGAGTAAATTATTACATTTTACGCTCGTCCATTCAGTCTATACCATCGTTTGTTTCGTCATGACATAATTTATGGCAATATCGTCAACCACGCCCCTTTAGCGCGGAAAAAATGTGCCCATTGACAAACGATGCGAGCCTTTTAGAAATAAATGTTTTTATTCGTACAAAAAAGGTTTGCATTTGACTTTTATGTGTGCTTTGATCATAGATTTTATTATTATTGAGTCAAAAGTATTTTCAAAATTTTCGAAGTTTAAATAATTGGTCAATGTCGGACGCGGGCGGGTGTTAGCCGGGTGACCACTGGTGGCTAAATCTCATGCGCGGTTCCTTGCTTCGGAGAGCATATGTGTCAGTCTCAAACTCATTAGATAGGAGCTAAAATTGTTAAAGGGCTTATAAACAGTTATTGTTTAGAAACAGTAAATGATGCCACGATGCTAAGTGGAATCTACTGCCCGTGGACATCTGTAATCGACTCCAGGTAAGATAAATTCTATCTGAAGTCTGAGGGACTATAGACATATAGCTACCCCTGAGGACTAAGTTGGAACGCCGCCTGTAATGTCTATCTTACCACACTTTTCAAACCACTGCAGCGCTTAATAACCTTTAAAGTCCATTTATCTATAAATGTGCGTATTATAAATTAATCATTTGTCACTTGCTTTAATAGTGAAAGAAAATATAGTGCACAAATTACTTTCCTGAGAATTCTTTATGCCAGAAGATTTTTTCTGATAAATAAAAGCCGTAAAATTTAAGCCTATATTGAAATCTTTGGATCTCAAATTATGAGCCCTTGTCACTTTTAAAAGACCCTTCAACAGAGACAAGTTTCGTTAAAAAGGTTTAGCGCGTGCGTCCTTCCTACTCTTTATTTTTTAATTTCACTACCTACGTGGGCTCCTTCAGAGGTTGTCAACATTTTTGTGAAATATAATACGTAAGATATAAATTCTCTCTCAATTATTAAATTGATTATAATCTAACTATTTAGATAGGTTTAAAAATAAAATGGCGCTAAATAAATTAAGTACTCTAATTACTAGCTCATCAAGTCGAAAACGTAATAGCTACATAATTTGCTTGTTTGGGAATCGAACCCTGAACTATTTACTTGGCACAGTGATATTATAACAAATTGAACATATCGTCTTTGAACGGGTAATCAGAACTTTTCGACTGACTTACATGTGAGGCGACCGTCTTAATCCACACTAGCAATGCACCTTGAGGTAGAATTCCCGATCTAAATGCAGTTGATTGCACATGCCCCTGGGTGGCAAATGACCATTTATCATGAGTTAGAGTTCTTGCTCGTTCTCTACTTCATACTTATAAAAACGTCTATAGGTACTCCGATTCATATTAAATTCTCTTTGTTATGGTTGTCATTAACATCCTTAAACCCCTAGACCCAGATAATTATTATAAATTCGATTTTTTTTTTCGTCTTTTAAATAACCTACATGGCAGGATCGTTGTCCATTATTGCCCTACTGCTGGCCACAAGTCTCTTCTCAGAAAGAGAGTTTGGGCTAAAGTCCACCGCGCTAGACATGTGGATTTGTGGACTTTACACATCCTTGAGAACTTATTGAGTTTTTTAAAGAACTCTTACCTGTGTAGATTTCAGCAGGATGTTTTTTCTTCACCATTTTATAAAAGTTATAGTTTCGGATACGCACATAACTTTAAAATGCCCAATTGAGATTCGAACTTTGGACGCCCCGGCTGAAAAGCTGAGTTTGAAACCACTACGCTCTTACTGGCATTCGGTAATTTAATGTTCCTACTATATAATGAAATCCTTAAATTGATCTAGAAATGGGATGAGGTAGATCGAAAATCCGAACAACGTAACACTTAACCCGTCGTCTGTCGTAGCAAACCCT
>DWRA01003433.1:0-12132 GCA_018250295.1 Spathilepia clonius | reverse complement strand
TTAGTATGAGTTTTTTACGTTTAGCGACTCGATCGTCGTTAACGAGTTGGCCCATACTTCTCCTAGCAAAATCTTTATTTCCGATACGTTCTGCAGAGAGGCGCTGTTTAGTTCCAATACGTTCCGCAGCGGGACGCTGCTAGGAGAATGTATGTTCTAACTCGTTAACGACGATTGAGTCGCTAAACGTAAAAAACTCATACTAAGGGTTCTGATTTGCGTGAAGGGGCCAAGCAGGTTCCCTTAAGTATTCATACGAGGCACTGTAAGTTAGTTCTTCAGCATAGCGACGTACCTGTGAGCGTTTCCGGTATGAATTCTGCTCTGATAGAAGCTGGCTCCATATACATATACCATGGACACGTGTCTGCAGATGTCTTCAGGATCACGTATAATCGTTTTAATATTTTGCATAGAATTGATGCTGTTGTATTTTATGGCATATTAATCATTTGTATGATGGAAGTTGCAAACGAGCATGCAGTCCACCTGATGGCAAGTGGCCATTATCGCACACGGATTTGTAATCAATCTCAGATAAGTTGAAGTGTGATACTTGATGTCGAACACAGATGCGTTGCTATACCTATGGACTAAGTTGTTGAAACCAGAATATAGCAGAGCTTAACACAATTGTTATTAGGCAGGAATAGGTGCAGCGGTGCCGTAGAAATCGAAGTACAACAGGTTCTACCATCTTCATTAAGCAGGAACTAACCTTTCGTGGTTCTATACTGCTATTTCTGCTTTATAGCACCAGTTAAGCCCTGTTGTACTCTGGTTTGAAGGATGTGGCAAAGGACACACTTATATGAGGTATTAACTATCCCCCAGAAATAGCAATGAATCAGTGGCCAACTCCAGGAATAACTTCAAACCCTGGGTTGAATAACTCTATATGTCTATGGGCGGCAGTGGCTACATACTTGATTGCATGATGTTGTGCTACTTGCAAAAAAGTGCTTGACAAATTTATTTCAATGTATTGCATAAAATAACAATACAGACACTAGATAGGGTTGCCACTCGTACTATAATATAACTAGAGTATTGTACTATACATATATAAGACGTTTGTAATATATTGTATATGTATATGTTATAAATAATAATAATAAATAATATGTTATAAAAATCACCCGTAATTGAGATGTCGTAAGTCTCTCCTGCGAAATAGCTTCATGTGTCGAGTCGGCGAAAACCACATACATTCAATAAACATATGTACTATATTTCTTCCGAAAGTACTATATTGTGCAATATTTTTGTGAAGGTAAACATTTTTTTACAAATGGCAGCCCTAACTCTAGAATACCTGGTTGCAGCGGCCAGACCACGACAATTTTCCACTCGATTGACTTTGCGGCCAAGCATAGTTATTTTGTTTTTATATTCACCGTGAGAAGCTAGCTGCGGAGTAAAAATGATATCTCCATTCCCAATTACTATATAATAAATATTAATTTATATAAATAAATGGCAGTCGAAGGTATTGTCTCTATTCATGGTAATGAGATGATAATCATTAAATTTATTGACAGATACTTAATATCTCCCATGAAACAATCGCTTTACTAACATCCCATGAGACTCTAAAGTCATGTTATAAATCTTTCTATCAAAATGACCAAAAAACGAATTTATTAAATTATACATTCCGTGAATTCAGTAGGTGCGGACCTGACAGTGGAACTAATGCGCCCGCACTGAAATATTTTGACCAAAATTACACAGTGCAATCTATGGCCATTCAAATTAAGCAGTGCCTATTGGCACTTGCAGAATTGCGTGCCCACTGGCATTGCTTTATTACCTGCTTCATGTTATTCTTAATGGAATAAAATACATCATTACATTTACCAATATTTCATTATATCCCTATTTAAAACAAAAAAAAACTAATTTATAGTTTTTTCCTACAGGCTTCAAAACTAAGTTTAACTAAGAAGTTAACTAACTACACTTTTCTTATTATTCTTACTATGAAGTATACAACTCATAATAGTACCTTTAGTAAGAATATGTTTTCCGCTTTTTATTTATATTATTACGAGAGTCCCTTTTTTATTATGAGCGCTTTCGAAACAATCCCAGAAATCTGGCCGCTGCATCCAAATCTCCAATGTACTGTACACACCCATTACTTTTGCAACTACTATTCCTACAGAATTGTGTTCCATTCTTTTGGCAATTCAAAATGCCTATGCTTACGCGAATTTTTGTCGCAATGCCGACCATCAATAGATGCTACAGAAAAGTTACATTTGAAAATTGTTCTCAGCCCCTGAGATGCAGACTAACGCGGAGTGCACCATACTTTCTGACATTTACTCCTTCGGGCTACTTATTTGCACTATATTTAATAAAGGCCGACCCATCATACAGGCTAACAACAATCCGATCTTGTACATGAAACAGATCGATCATGTAAGTATTATTCTTAAGTCTTATGGCCTCAGCAGACTTGCTACTTTTAGCATCGGAAACCAATGATTTAGCTGGTTTTTCTTATTAATGTCATTATTTCAATTCTACACTTCATTCGCTGGGTGGTTTTCGGCGGTTCGAAACGAGATCGAAGTGTGACTGTTAATACCAAATTGAATATGGTGTTTCGTCACAGTGTGAACTGCGTGGTACTTGGAGGTAACAAATTTTATACGCCACACACGCTTAAGCGCTGGTTGCGGCTACTTATGTGACGCTTGAAGTAGAAAATAAGAGCGAAAATCGTCATGTAACACTGAAATAATCAAATGGCCAATGCTAAAAGTATCTTGTCAGCAAGGACCATCATGGTGAAAAGGTGGTGTTAACCGAATCGTTCCTAAGTTTTATTATAATATTTTCCAATGATAATTATGTAGATCTTAAAGACTACAACATATTATTAACTTTTTATTCTATGAAAACTATTTGCTCCCACAGTAATCCTGTAATTGTTAAACCACTGCTCGTTTCACTGTTTAGATCCTACAATTTGTACCGTATAATTACTATCTGACATTCGTAACGCCAATTAAGTATGAGCACAACCAGCCCCGGAGATAACATATCGAATTTAAATTGTTCTCTCGTTACGCGAGAGCTAATGCTTCAATACTTGAGATAAATCCGCACACGATACTGATATCTTAATCTGTCAATAGTTAGAAATGAAATGAACTGTCAAGTACAGTTACTCAAAATACCTTACGTTGTAGCGATTGTACATTGTTACGACTATAACGCGACACGGCGTCGCTTCAAGGTTCAAATCCCAGGCACCTCTGATTATTGGAAGTTATGTGCGTATAGGAAATTAATTACCACTTGAAGTAACGGTTAATAAAAACTGTGGGAAAACACATCTGAGATTTCTTTGAAATAAGAAAAAATCCCAAAGGTGTCTGAAATGATGGACACCAATATCCACTTGATCAGTACGGTGAACTATAGCTTAACCACTCTCACACTGATAGAAGACACGTGCCCATCAGTGGAACAGTACCGGGTTCGAACCACAATACAACTTTACGCAATATCATCTCAGTTACTTCGTTAATTTTTTTAAATCACCGGTAATACACGTCGAAAGTTCACATATAATTTTCTAATACTTTTCGTTTTACATACATTCTCACTCCATTTCACATTTAAGACGCATTTTTAAAGTCTACATCTGAAGAGGGAAGTGAACGCCGGAGCTCCATTCTCGTGTATTGTGATAAGAACATAACTTATTCATATATTCATATCGAATAATGCAGCTTTCTCCGTATCAGTGATTGAAACGTAAAGAGTAGGTCCAGTAGTTTTCCATGTTATCACATTTGAAGTGATAAAATATTGTAGGTAGCTTCAACACTGTCATCACTTGTAATGCGTAGAATTATTACAACACAACAAGGGGTATTGTTGATCTATATCATCTTAATCGAGGGGTCGGAGGTTCAAACCTCAAGCACGCACTTCTTACTTTTCGAAGTTATGTACGGGTTAAAAATTAATTATCACTTGCTGTAACGTTAAATAAAAACATCGCGTGGGAACATAAATACCGGAGCATCGTTTAAAAAAAAGGGCTGAGTGAAGTGTGCCAATTCGCATTTGCTCAGGCGATGCTCTATAACGGAACTCCTTTCACTCTATGAGGTGAATCGTGCCCAGCAGTGACACAGTAATTGGTTGACGGTGATGACTACTTCGACTTGACCTGCCTATTTTTTCAATTTCGTGGGTAATATCTTATCACCAGGGAAATCCATCATCTTGTCCACATGGATCTTTCGCGGATTTATCGATACCAAAAAACAAAAATAATTTACCATTACAATAAATATAGACAGATAGAAAATAAGCAAGGCAAAAAGAAAGAAATCAGTTTATAGTACAACTGTAACTAAAGGTTTTAATAAAGCAATGGAAATAAAAGCAAACGTAAATATTACATTTAACATTTAATGCAAAAAGAAGTATGTCAAGTTGAAAGCTTGTATTTGTCTTTAAACAGCATCGTAGTTCTCATTTGAGAACTTGAGATTAACTTGCAGTGAACTTGAGAAGAACGCATTTAATGCGGGTTTTATTATTAAAAGTTTGACTTACACGTGTTTTTAATAAAAACAATCTAACAAATGTTTTGCCTACTGAAGATCAAAATTTATCAATCACTGCCTACTAGAAATTGTCAAACTTCAATCTTTGGTAGCCAAAAATTGTACAGATTGGTTACTAAAAATGGGTGTTAACAAAAATACATTTGATTAATAATTTAGAAAATAGAGATAAGACAAATAGGATAAGATAGGTCGTTAAAAACTCAGCGACTCCATAGGTATATTTCTTCTCCTTACGTAATACCTTATTTTTCATATATCAAGATTTACTTATCTGCGTCATTTTTTAAAAGTATAAACAGAAGTTATGGTAAGAATACTTTCTCTTAAGAATTTCATTTCAAAAGTTCACGAGCCTATTTTATTGTAGATTGAGAAACACGTGCAGAAACTGCTGCCTCAAATGCCTCCCGGCTTAAAGGAGGCTGTGCAACGCATGCTCAACAGGGAGGCTCATTCGCGCCCCACCACTCAATTGCTGCCTCTCATTCAGTACTTCAAGGATCCGTAAGTATTAACACACATACACAACTCTCACACATACAATATAGTTGACATTTGTCTGTGAGTATAAGGTAATGTGAATGTTTGTAATGTTTATAAAAGTCGTTATTTTCCTAATAAATAATTCATACTAATCAACTTACCGGCCGTATACTATGAAAGTTACAATTTTATTTCATGGCGTTTTAAATGTAAAAGATAAATAGTAATTATCCTAATAATAAAAAATCAAGCACGAAAAACGCTGTAATAGATCACTATCTACAATATATGCCACACTGAAAGAAACTATAACTTCTTTGTTCCGCTTGCAAAGCATCGTGGTAAATTTTGGTTCCAAGTTTTCGTAAATAATTGTAACGAAGCAAAACTTATGAAAAAATTGATAGTAATAAGGAAAAAAATACGTAGAATTGTTTATGATTTTAGTAGCAGTATTTGTTCAAACAATACTAACGAGTTACAAAATATTTTTTTACATCATGCTATGATCAAAATATCAAAAAACCAAGAGAAATAATATACTGTAAAAACGTTTCAGAGTTGCCAGTATAGTCACTATCACATATCATAATTTTTTTGGTCTTTGAATTTTTTTTGACTAAACAATTACAATGCCAATGGAATTAGAAACAAGGTAATATATTGTAAATTTTATATTTCAGGTCGTCTTTCTTAAATATCGATCCAGAGGACACTGACGTGTAAGCTCTTTTTTTAAATAATATTCCTTAAACGTTTTTAAAGTTTAAATTCAGCTGCTTTTTTACCAGCAAATAATGTCTAAATGACAAGTATTTTTTCAAACATACAGACCAGATATAATCGCCGCGCTGCAAAACTTGGACATGATCCCGTACAAGGACCGCGACGGGAAGAATTATTACTTCCGCGAGGTACTTACGAAGTGTCTGGTATATATACCCAAGGTAAGGTACTTTTATAGACTCCGCACCAGGTTCTGATGACAATTTATATACCGAGTGTTGTTATTAGTTGTTCATATTAGTAACGACACTTACTGAAAAATTTATATTCAATAGCAAGCTAAATAATGAAGTTTTTTTCCTGCTTTATTCCCGATAATTTGATACCTTCGATGGTCCTTTGACACTCGTTATCGCAACCAATTTCAAATGGTTAATTTAATTTCATTATTTTATGTCTTCTACTATTGTTTTCTTATTTTTGTCTGCTTCGCGGTAATTAATTGTTTACCTGTATAAAATATATAGGGTGGCGTATAAAGCAAAGGACATATTCAAGTTTACGATAAAAACCATATCAAAAAAATGGAAGGAATTATAGACAAAATTCGGAATAAAAATGTACCCTAACACCATAGCACTGGCGAGATAGCTTACGGCGAGCTAGCTTACAGCGACCTAGCTTGTCAAAAGTCGCGTGGATTCATTTAGGCACGATCCGTTTCTCCTCCATACTTAATTGCTGACCTAGATCAGGTAAAAATATCTAGGCTATAAAACGAAAAAATGTAATTAAATTTTTATGTAACACCTTTACGTCACCTTTACATAATGTGGAAGTGCGTCGGAATTGCATTATATGTAACACACTAGGTAATTGTATCATAGCGGGGAAGGAGAATCCTGTCAAAAAATAATATCACATTTTGTTTTTATATATTTAAGACGACAATTAAATTTAAGACGACAATTAAATATTGACCAACTCGTGCAATATGTCCTTTTTACCTGCCACCTTATATATTAGCAAATTATAATTACCATTGATGAATAGCTTGCGAAACCGCAAATGCGATGCTATTAAAACATAGATGTGATATTTCGTATCAATACCAAAACTTTACATGCCCAAGTTAAATGATAAGTAACGATAAAACTTAAATTCAGTAAATATTTATTTATTCAATTGCACTCTGCGATCGATGCACAATTATGTTTGGTACATTACAAATCATATGCGCAGTTGCAAATTTAGCGTTAACACATTTTGTATTAAGCGCAAGCCTTATTTTCTGAAAAGTTAAAGTTTTAATATTGTTAAATTTTAAAAATATATCATCAAATCATATACGATAAAGTTCAATCAACTCTGAAAGTATGATTCGACAATTCACTAGGTACATAACACAAAATAATGTGTAAATTATATAGTCTTAATAGCCCATAGCTGTTCATGTAAATAAATTGATACAATGTGCCAGATTTTAAAATGCAATGAGTGGCATGGACTGCAAGCTACACACACACACACCTTTTTTCCAAAAAGTTCTATGTAGTATATTAGGAATTTAAATAGTGGTTTCATATCTATTGTACAAAATTTAAAGTATTCAATGCCATTATAAAATATATTTTTTCTTCTATCTATAAAATAAGTACTAAATTATTATTTATGTATTTATTTATCCTCTATCTATTTTTGTCCTCTTCTTTGATATTTTTTTAATAATTTCATGTTAATAGCCTTATCAAATCACACAAATTTAAATAACATTGACATTTGATATTAAATCAAATTTGAGAAAATAAATTAAATTTGAGAGACTTGGTGGGGACACTGCCGTGCTCCCTGATTACTAATAGTTACGACGTACATATATGTAAATTATATGTATATGTTTAATAACGAATTTCATATGAAGTTATGTATAGAATGTAAGAACTATTGATTAATGAATTATTTTAATACTAACAATTATTTAATTTAAAAATAAAATGACTTACAAGAGAGTAGTTATTATCGATATATGTATGTACATGTTATACGATGTATTGGGTAGACTAATTTCGTTACGGAGTTTTAAATAAACACAACGATATTAAAACACTGATTGCTGAATCGCTTAATTTAATCTCACTTTAACCTTATTTGAAAACTTGAAATAAAAACCAACATTTAAAGTTTATCTCTTCGAAGCAGCAATTTCATAATCGTCTAATAAAAACCAATATTTGAACTTTAGCTTTGAAATAGCAATTTTATCTCGTAATATTTCTTCTTTCAAGATTTTCTTTTCTGAGTTTACTTAAATTCAGTGGCGGATTTACATATTTGCTGCAATTAGGCTATTCGGATTTTGCTGCCTCTATCGACCTGGATAATTCGATATCCCAGTATTTTTTATATAATGGAGTAGCAAACGAGCATGCAGTCCACTTGATGGTAATGGTGGCAGCTGCCGTCCATGGGCATTTGTATTCCACCCCAGATAAGACTAAAATCCTAACTAAAGTTGACCACAGATGCGTTGCTACCCCAGAGGACGAAGTTGGAATGCCTCGTTAAATTTATCTCCCTTACCACACCTTTGAAACCAGAAGACAGCAGCGCTTAAGGCTGCTGTTATTAGGCAGAAATGAGTGTGTCGGTGGTGCCGCCGGAGTCAAACTACCAAGAGTTCTACCACCTTAAGACTAAGTTAAGTCCAGACTAGATACAATCGCGCGTTAATACATTTAATTACACAAAAAGGGCGTAAATAGTACATTTTATTTTTTGCCGCTTCCTGGACAAATAAGTCAGCATTTTAAAAATATTGACGAAATGAGAGGTCGTCTAAGGTTTTGCCACGCCTAAAATTGCCTAACAAATCTATTCAGTCGATAGGTAAATCCGCCACTGCTTTAATAATATTTGTTGTATGTAATCATTTATAACAATGAAATGTATGTAAAGATTTAAAAATATTTCAATGTTAGTGAATTCTAGCCAGGGCTATTGAACATCTATATCCTTACTAAATTCTAGCAACTTTAGTAGAATATTTCCAAACTAACTTAGTTATATAACTATAGTTCTTAAAGTATCCATGCTGAAAAGAAGTTAAAATATATACAATATTTAAATCGTGTAAGAAAGTATCCTTTTGAAGTTCTGTTTTGGACTACTTTAAGGTTGAGATTTCCTAAATACAGTTATTCAAAAATATGTGAAATGTCCTACTTTCACTTTGTATGTGGATCTTGTAACTAAAAGTTACTGTTGCGAAATATAATTATTAGTCGTACAATAATTAAATAAATATGATATAAAAATAAATATAGAATTGTGGATTAATTAGATTTTATGGGATTGCTTTTAAATTTACACATTCACTTTACAATGTTCCGCAGAGTAAAGAGAATAATAGACAAGTGTCACAGATAATGAAAAGACATTAGATGGAAGGCGCGAAATTTAAATTGTACAGATAATGTATTTTATTTTAACAGTGTAACGTAAGAAATCTTAGAACGAAAATATTTCCTTGTACAGAGTATCGACAGGCTAGAATGCACTAGCCCTTAAAAACTATGCGAACGTTATGTTTTGTCTCTAATTCATGCGATATTCCAACGACGATCGTTAGGATACGTGTTTGAATAAATAATTTTATTACAGAGACTCCGCTGGATGACTGTATGGCCATACCTGTTGGGTGAACTGAAAGCTCAAGACGTGAGCCCTTCTGTTTTCATTCCCATTATATGGTTTATAAATGACACGCCGCGGGAGGAGTTCGAAGTGGTAATACTTCCTGTTATACGGTAAGGAACTTTGATATCTCATATTTTTTATTATCAAAGGAGGTACAACTCTTTCGAATCTAATATGATCTTATCACCAATTTTCGTCTTACGTAAGATGTATTCCACTTAAAAATCTCAGACTTAAATTGTTTGGCAAAACCTCGCTAATTCTTAAAGATCGAAACACGTTGCATTGGATATTGTATTCGTGTAACTTGATGCTTCTAGATTCCATATATGTTCTTAATGTTAACTGTTAATTAGATTTTAATCTGGTCAGTGACTTATTTCATTTTTTGTAAAAGATAAGGCAAAATGTTCTGGAAGTAGTAGCTCGTACAAGATTTTGCTTAATACCGAAATTAAGAACATCATTTGGTGTCATCGACTTGATTGACTACAGTGAGGCAATACTCATGTGATCAATTCCAACTTCTTTCTTGATAATAGCATTATATTTATAACTAGCTAGATAGATTAAACTTGTGCAACTTGTTCTTATAAAACAAGTAACTTGTCCATAGGCCATAATAACCACTAGTTTATTTCTGCAACGTAGATTAAGTTAGATTCATTAATCCTAAAAGATAATATGCAATAATTCCGATTGTAGCGCTGCTTTCCGAAGCTTTGTAAATGATCCCAGGAGGTTACCAAATTCCTATGTGGTACTGGAGAACTTGCAGTACGTGATGAAAAAGTGTAGCAACGATGAGGTCAACATTGACATACTACCGCTCTTGTACAAGGCTATGGAGGATCCCAGCTATCAGCTGCAGGTAAGGTTTTAATAATAACAACAACTAAATAACAGCACTGTGATCATCTTAAAGTTTTTGGAGTGATGTATATGTATATGTATATATATGTATATATGTATATGTATATATATATGATACCTTTAAAAACTGAAGATACCACACTTCTTCCAATATTTCAATTATAAGCTTATAATTTTTATTCGTACAATTTTTGAATAAGTCTCAATCATACGAACATTACCTCTCTCGTCTATTTGTTCATAGTCTCGGCGGATAAGGGGGTCCAAATATGAGCCTATAGGGATCGTAAGGGCTAAGTGTTAAAATTGATTTGTTAATTTCAGTTATCTTCCTTGATTGCATTGCAATCAGCGACCGACTTTATGCTGGACAGAGCCATCACCTTCCGCGTTATACCCAAAGTAAAGCAGATGATAGAGAAGACTCCAGCTGATGTAAAGATCATAAATCTATCCCTTGGCGTGTATGAGAATACCACTAAAAAACTTGACAGGACCCATGTCAATGATATCGTCATTCCAGCTCTCCTTGCTATCAAACTTGCTGATCCGGATATTGTATTCCGCACCTTCAGTAAGTATTGTGGAAACCAAATGGGACTAAGTTTATTTACCCGAAAAAATATATAATTTTCTTATCTCACTGTTACCTTCAAAAGAATATCAGACTCATTTTACTGCGACTAACATTTAGTTCCAATTATATATTGAAGGCTTTGCGCACTTATAATGATCATTTGATTAAATCTGGTGTGGATTGGTCAAAAGATACATTTCCCGCTAAGCGCAGTAGTGATTTCTCGTGAAATTAATAAAACCAAGTGTTTTATTAGTTTTCTTTCGCAAACTTTTTTGTTGTTATTTCTTTTGGTTAGTGCTAGCATTTGTTTCGCTCAGCGAAAGTGCGATACAAAGCGAATTCTTGCTAGCGTAATATGGGAAGCGAGGTTTTAAGGTACATGGAAACTTTTACAGAACTTTTGAAGGATTTGGTGAATGAGCCAAAGTTTGCTATATCCACGAACACGATGGCTACCAAACTGATACCGACACTGGCTCCGGTATCACTTAATGGGGCATTGAACTTGGAGCAGTTCTCAGCTGTAATGGAGGTATTTGTATAAGTAGAATCCTGATGTATATGTCGTAAGTGCGTGTATGTCTTAATCGGTTAGGATTAATATTTTGCAAACGTTTAAATAAGGACGGTGGTAATTTGAGAAATATAAGTAGACACAGTGGGAAAATATTTCAAACTTGCAATACTTACATCAGTAGAAATCTTACATCATTGACCAATGTGTCTCTCATAATCTACGTTTTCTCGCAGCTCCTCTACCAAATGCTGGATTTCATTGACCAGCAGCAGCGTATAATGATAACTAGGCCTCCACCACCGAGCCCGCTGCCCGAACGGCGCAGGCTCCGCCATCAAATGAGCACTGATAACGTGGCTCCACCATTCAACATTCCGAATCTGCGCGTGGAACAGCGCAAGACATCCAGCGCTGAGGACATGGCTCGCAAAAATTCCATGTGCAACCAACCACCGACCGCTAAAACTGCTGACAACAGCGTCGCTGGCAGTTTCAAAAGTATGTACCTATTATTTTATCCTTCATTCCTTTTGTATGCGTTGGATTTGTTTGCGTTTATGTATCCGAATCAGCCAGTTATTTTTATTTATTTATTTATTTATTGAAGGAAAACTTACAGCTAGGAGTAGTACATATACAAATGAGTAAGTAAATGA
>DWRA01003432.1:0-12132 GCA_018250295.1 Spathilepia clonius | reverse complement strand
CCTCAGGGGTAGCAACGCATCTGTGGTCGACTTCAGTTGGGATTCTGATCTTATCTGGGGTGGATCACAAATGTCCAACGGCGGCAGTTGCCACTTTCCATCAGGTGGATTTCATGCTCGTTTGCTACTCCATCATATAAAAAAAAATTACCATACATACTGCTTATCTCATATATTTTGTATATATTACTAGCAATTTGCATAACATTTTAATTGTCCTCGCTTTAAAATTAATGTCAAGAAAAACCATTTCGGAAATGCAGCACAGTTTAGGTGATGATGTAATTAATTAGTGCCTGACTAGGAAGAAAACTATTTATAACTCGAATGTTAGCCAAAGTCATAATAGTACTAAATATTAAATGGTATCGAGTATGGAAGTACAGTGTGACGCGCCGTCTGGTACTCAGGAGGTATTGTGTTAACGTCAGAAAATCGTTGTGTAATATTATGTAAGTAGTGTTTATAATAGGTAGCACGACATGCAACAAGTTTTTAAATAGAAGTAGGTGTCTGTTATTTCCTCATTTCTGGGATTTTTTACCACAGAAGTAGTCCAATTAATTTTTTTTTTACAAATTGTCTTGGGAAAAAATTTATAAATAGGTAAATATGATGTACGTACCTACTATAATAATACATTTTTAATTATGTTTGTTTCTTATTTTCTATTAAATTCTTATAATATCGGATTATATTAGAATACTATAATTGATATTTTAATTTATGTTATATTTGTACTTCCTATCTACTTGGCCGTTTCAACTTTACGTCGCCATCACAAGCTGCCAAACAATATAATGGCACTTAACGATTATTAAGTATTTTCTATTACAATTATAAATGAGAATAATTATAAACATGCGTTACTCCTTTAATTATTGATTTATCTTTATTTATTTAAGGATTTTATTGCACAATATTTTTTTCATTATGTAAATGCCACGTGGTAAAAAAAGATATGCAGCAACAATTTATGTTTACCCTTAACATTAATTAATGAAGTATATTATGTAACTCATTAAATAAAAAAATGCGTTTATCTTAAGTTACAATGTGATTAACGTCATAAATAACGCTAATAAAGCTTTCTAAACTCACATCCCCATACTGGGAATTTTACTGTGTCATATGTGTTATAGACACACAAATGCGAATACATAAACACCAAGACCCAAACAAAAATATATGCCTGGTCGGAAATCGAACCCGGACCCCACTGTGTATCAAACCGCTCCGCCACAAGGCTGATCAATAAATCAATCTGGAATTAATTAAATGAATCCATTTTATCTTTATTCATTAAATAATTTAATTTAATATTATTAATTAGATCCCAAAAAGGATATTAGTGGTGGCCTTGGTTTCGAGCGCTAACAAGTATTACAAGTCCATTATAAATTTCAGTGTGAAAGAAGAGTTTTTCGCAATTTCTTACGCTTTTATAAAATTTACTCATTTCTGTTATTAAACTTTGTTGTGAAAAATATTGAAACAGAGTATACGCATTTGACATCATTGCATCGCCAATCGTAAATGAATGGTCACGTTCTTTCCTTTTCTGGAGAGGCGCATTTTAATAATGTAGAAAGAGACGGATAGCGAGTAACCGCATCGACTACAAAGCACATGGCGTATGCTCGCGTACTACGCAAGCTGACGGTGTGTCGACATTGGACGTTGGATCGGTTGCTGGCCCGAGGCTTCGTCCGAGCGCCCGCGAGCCCGCGACAGCCTCGTCACACTACTCTCAGTCAGTCTCGCAATGGCGTTAGTAGGAGACGGTCGTGTGTTCGTTTAGTTTTACAACATCCCGAGCGGACACCGGCCCAAAATATTGGCCTGTCTATACGTGCTCGAATTACTCGGAACCTCTTCCTGTAATTCCGTACACATAAAGCGAGCTTCGCTACCACGGACAGTCAAATTTTGGAACGATATCCACTCAGGGCGAATCATTTCAAGGTTCGTACCATATTCGTAGGTACTTTATAATTTCCCCTTACTAAACAACCGCGTTACTAAATCGTCGATTGTCTCATAGTTTCGTTTCGAATTTTGTAAGACTCGTCGTCGTATGCAATAAATTCGCAAGCGCCGGTGTGTTCGAGTTTCTAATCGGATTGCATTTTCTTTTGCAGATCATGTTCATCTCATCATAGTTCCTCGTCGTTTTAAGTGTTTGTGTTAAGTGAACGTTAGTGAAATAGTGACAGTGACAGTGTGTGTGTAGTGATGGATCCCGGATCACCCTCGTTGTTGTGGCCGCTGCGCTTGAGCAAGCCGATGGCCGTGCCGTCGAGTGGAGAGAACAGCAAGGCGGAGGAGAGAGCCCAGTCGCCGGCGCTCGCGGAACGCCTTTCCGCAGCGCCATCACCCTCAAGTCCCGCTCCGAGCAGCCCTGCTCCACCACAACACCAGTTTCAAGCTGCGTTAGTGGCGGAGAAGTACCTCCTGCTCGAGCAGGTGGAGGGCTCATCACTTTGCCGGTGTGTGGACGTGCGCACGCAAGAGGAGTATGTTTGCAAAGTGAGTACCATACACTATCTATACTTACGCTTTACTTGTAAAGTTATAAAACAAAACCAGTTGGAACCGCGTCAGGCCCACACAATACGAAATTGGTAGCATAAACTGTATCTGGCCGAGCACTCGGCGTCTACCTACGTGTTGGATACGACATTGTTTATTTAGCACTCATCCAAAGCTTACTGTACTAATAAAATGTTCCAACAAATTCTCGACTACCTCACTTGTTATCTTGAAATAGTTATTAAGTACTTACTGTCAAAGAGGTAGGAGTGACTAAAACTAAATCTAATGTTGCATAATGAACTTTATAATTTTAAATTTCGAATACCTATGTAATATTTTTTATCCTCGCACTTCTGACTACCAATACTGTTAATATTTCGTCAGCTGCCAGTGAAAACAGCAATACTTATTTGTTTCAGTGTTAAGCTTTCAATTCTGAAATTGTTTAGTTAAAAAACTAGATCTCCTTGCTCCCTTACGAAGTAGGTGAATCACACCCGAAAACCCTCAGCAGGAAATACCCTAATTAATAGTTCAAACAGCATCAACATTCGTTTACTTTTGCCCGACTTAACACGAGTAGGTAGGTACTAATAGACGGACGTATACTTTTTATTAACTTATGTTTGGTAACCTCATCACTGGTGAAGTATCTTTTCCTTAAAGTCAAGAAGATTATTATTTTACTGATCGATAAGTTTATGAACTGACACAACTGTCAATACTGGCAATTGCGAGTCCACAATACCTCTAAACCTTAATCATAACAAGACTGCCACTGTAGGTTGACCTTATGAAAAAAGAAAAAGTTCCATGCGAATATTTATGTTAAGACAGAAATAGTTACGCTAACAGGAAAAATATTTCAATATATATTTTCTTTATGTAGTCAGCCATGATAAATAATTTTAGGCTAAATTGTTAGAATCAAAATTTAAGTTGAAAAAATCAAGTCATTGCGAGTGTTGATCGCACTGGGATACGAACGTAAACGTAACGACGAGCGTCGTGCGTGTCGAAATTGTGCCGGGTTTCAAAAGCCAAGTTGCGTATTGTTTGATTGATACTCTATGTAATCTCTTGTTTCCGACCTTTGCTCTAGATAGTAAAACAGTTTTCCGAAAATAATACCTACTGTTTCTTGGCCTAGTTAGAAAACTTACAGGTGATAAAGTTGAAAAAGTGCTAGCGACATTTTACGCAAAGATATTAACAAAAGCGTAGGACACCGGTCATACACATTTTAGAAATTCGAATTTGTTATTAAATCTTTACGGAGCTGTATTTTCTAAATATTTTTAGTGTTTTTAGAAATACTACAGTTACCTACCGAAACTATATCAACTGATATTTAAAACGTAACATTTTAAAATTGTTTTAATCTCCGTATTTACATCTGTCTGCATAGTTAAATATGTTGATATTTAAATCTGCATCATTAATTAAAGATAGGATATAATGTACCTATTAGTATGTTTACGCTTTAACAGATATGGAGGTATAAATAGAGTTAACGTCAATCATAAAGATAAAATATAATGTAAGAAATATCATGTAATTCCCTTTGTTGTTTCATTATCGTATCCACGAGTATTATATTCGTTTGAACAGTAGTCGTATTTCCCACAAAATGTGTTTTCCTTCTATTTGTAAGTTCCCACTGTTGCCCTTCGTATTTAATTAAGGATAATTTAAACAGACGCAATATCTGGCAAATCTGAAAGGGTAGCTCTATCCCACGGGATCGGACCCCATAGTGATAAACACTACTCAATAATATGCCCACATGTTGTGTCCCTTCTTGCAATTAAGTGATTGAAACTTCAAAGAGTTTTGGCTGCATACACTGACTTATCTTTGCTTTTTATTTGTGGCACCTATAACTCACAATCTAGAGAATTCTAAATTTAAAATTAGCTAATAATGAAACCTATTAAATGTTAATTAAAATTCTCGCAATTTTTTTCACTAACTCGCGTGCAATGCTCACAGCGTCTCTGTTCAACGTCGATGTCAAACTTTATATGTCATGGCCCCGCGCTGCTCGATCGCACTTGTAGGCCAACGAGCCATCACCGTTTTTACAATGTCATGTATCTACTTTCGCAACCGAAAGGTAAATAATGATTATTCTTTAACGTTATATTACCTCATTTCAACAGTATAACGCGACAGAAAACTAAAGTTCCGAGAGTTGCGTCATGCGATCATAAAATGTGGCGCATTAAAAATTACTCACATTTCGTGTAAACGTACCTAATTCGCTTGTTTATATAAACGTATGGAGTATCGGTAGCCCGTGCGGCAGCGCAGCCAGAAACCAGTTAGGAAACTCGTTATTTCAAACATCCTTTTCTATATGGTACACAGGCACTAATTTTAGGTAACACAGGATACATAGTTCCAGTGCTAACAAAGGCCCATACAAGTATTGTCAAGGCACAGAATAGGCACTTCCCTCGTGAGAACTTGGCAAGGTTAAATGTGGCAACGTTATCGTTGCTAAACGCAGAGTGTATTTACAACACCGCCTCTTGCCGACACGACTGCCACATTTGTATTACCTGCCTTATATACGCTTGTGATACTGGCCAACTTTATTCGTAACCCATTCGAATTTCTTTATTTAATTTGTAATTCGGACCTCAAATTATCCGACCGGAATCGGTCGCGTGCTTAGTAAATTAAAAATCGTAAACGTCACACGTTGTTACCGCCGTGATGCCGCCGCACCGAAAATAGGCGTGACCTTCTCATTGACATTGTGAAATAGACGAGTTGATAACGCACCGATCGTCGAATGTCACATCGAGGCTAGCGGGCCCCCTCCTATTCCCCCACTAGTCGACTTAAAGAGCGTGTAATGAACCAAATGCCGCATGTTCATTGCTGCCCGAACAAGACTGTTTACGCGCGCGCGCGCAACATAAAACGAGATGTGTTACAAAGATTATAAGCCGCGATAGCGACGTATCTTGTAACAATAGTTTGATTAATCCATGGACAATCTACCGTTGCTCCGTAAATGAGATTGTGGAATAGCTAACCGTGAGCGGCAAGTTAAATTGTACGTTTAATTAGAAATGTTCTTATTTGTAACCCCACGTCTTATGTAAACTTTGTCTTTGGAATCTTTTAATGAATTCTTGATCCTTCGGCATACTAAGTAAGTTAGCTAATCCAAGTAAGGAGTCAACATAAACATTGTAATTTAATGCTGTCTAGTTGTTTTTTTTTTATAAATAAGTTTTGGTGTGTTGTTACTTGTTAGTGATATCAGCCTGAACTAAATATTATCTATCTGTAAAAATGTTTAGTTAATGATACAGTCAAGTCAACCAGGATTGGTTGTTTAATTTGGCTGTCACATGGCGCCGCCCAAGTACAAAAGTAGCAACAATTTTGCAATACTTCGCGATGAAATAAATATTGATAAGGATAAGTAGGTTAGCTGCCGTAAACCACTTTTGAATCCGAATATTATCATGCACTATGAGCATTGCTAATTCTTATCGGACCATTTTCGCAAACACTTCTATAAATGGGTCACGTTTTATTTTTTGCGTGGCGTCCAACGTAAAATAGTCTGTTAAACTGCGCGTCAATATGTCTACGGTGCCTACGCTAAAATAACTAGCAGACTTTCTATAAATACGATATGAATCAAAAAAGAAATGTACAGTCAATCCGACGCACACGACGCGATTCGTCATCCCCAGTCGGGAAATCGGATTTGGAATTTGCGTTCACAATGTCGTTGACATTTCGTGCGAGTTCGGAAATAAATGGTGACTGTAGTTAGTCCAAAATAACCGTTCGTTTCTAGTGCTTCTCTTTATAAAACATAATCGCGGTGCACGATCGAATGCCGTCGCTGGCTCGAAATTTAAATTCGTTTATTAGTTTTGTTGCAAAAGTTACATCTTACGACACGTGTAGGCATTCGTTTGATTACAAAACCCGCTGTCGTCACCCAGGAATTCCGTTTGATGCCAACTGGGCCCGATGCTTATTTGCGAGGGGTCAGCTCAACCCTATTCAGTAAATGTTTCAGGCTCGTTATTCACATTAGACTTAGCCCTTTTGAATCATGGCTCGCTTTGAAACAGAACCCCTTTGAATCTATTTAGCGTAGACTAAAACTCGTATTGACTATCCCTTTGATTCGGTGTAGACCAGTCGTAGATACAAACGACCATATATTATTAAATTTGATTCGCTACGCAAACCAGTATTTTTGAGATAAGGACTAAACTGAATTTTGTAATAATAAAACACAGGTTAGCGCAATCTAACGAGGCGCAGGTATAAAGAAAATTGCTTTTGCCGTATCTTGCTGCATTCATCTTTTATGCTGTGTACGAGAGCTCGAACATACATAAAGCGCTTAGAAGATGTTTACAGAAAACATCTTGTTGACTATTCAAAGTTGGCTTCATGTTAGGAAAGCACTTTCGTAAGTGCAATTTAATTTATTAGTTACCTCTTTTCATCTTGGGTTTGCTTCTCTGACTTGTGTATTTCTTTGTCTGTAGGTAGTATCAAGAGACTGCAGCAGTTTATTACAAGCGCACTACCGTCTCGACGGCCACCCGCACGTCAACCCCATCCACGAAGTGCTAGTCGGTGACAAGAGGGTGTACCTAATCTTCCCTCGATCACACTCTGATCTCCACTCGTACGTGCGGGCGAGAAAACGGCTTAGAGAACACGAAGCTCGAAGGCTGTTCAGGCAAATGGCGGAAACGGTGGCCGCGTGTCACGAACAAGGAATCGTTTTAAGGGACCTCAAGCTAAGAAAGTTCGTCTTCGCCGATCCACAAAGGTGAGTCCCTATGAAATTCAGCTTAAAGGTGTATTTTAGGAACGTAAGCAGCTAGCTAAACACGATAATTACTGGTAAATGTAAATAAGTACAGGTTAACTCTTACTCGCATCCATAATGTCATTGAATCGATTGCGTCGACAGTTGTAGATGGTTTCTTAACTTTATGTGCTGTGTTTTCGCAAGTTGATTTAATATAGAGAAACCTCGGCGAGCATAAGTTGCAATCGTTTGAAATACGACATTATCTCCTGTTAGTGCAGCCAGCCAGTCGGCCGCGGTTCCGATCGGCGTGTGCTAAATTTTACCAATGAAACAGCTGACGCAACGATCCCGTAGAGACGATATCTCCCGGCGTTAGCAACCGAATCGCCTCGGAAATCGAAATTGCTTGTGCAATTTGCAACAGGCAGTCGACGAAAATAGCTAAAGATTTCTTATATTAAGGCTAAAAACAAGTAAATATAAATTACAATTAAATAATTTTCGGAATAAAATCGTTAAACTACAACATAAAAAATGTGTTCGAGTATGCCGATCAATCTAATCGATGCCTTCCTACAGTTTTTTATCACAAGCAACAGAAGATCGATTGTCGTGAGAAAAGAAAGTTCGAAGACAAAAAATATCGGAAAGGAAGCGGAAACACTGTCTGTGTTTTAAGTAGTGCGTCATTTCCTTTGTAGTTCGATAGCGCCATGTATGACGATAAACAGTTACCGAGCAATTAATTATTACCATTTACGCAGCAAGAAGATAAAATGCACATTAGACACATTGTTTTCCGGTGTCGGTTGCTTAATACAAGAAAATTATGCGTTAAGGTGTAGTCAACAATATTGTCATGTCAAAGTGAAGTTAAATAACAGCCAATCATAAATAGTAAATAAAACACGAACTACAATAGGACAATTGTATGCGCGAATGCCACGAAGCGTTACTCAATGTCTTTATTAATTATGACCACCAGCCGGTAGGAACCGGCGGATTTTCGAACTTTTGAAACGTTATCTGGCCTCCATTGTTGCGAATATCTCCGGCAATGCTAGCGGCTCAAGGCGAACGGTGTCATTGCTGCGTACACTCAGATACAATACTCCGCAATCGGGTCAAGGGACCGCGGCCGCACCGACACACGCAATACACTACCTACCCCATGCACCAGGGAACCTGTCCAAATTTCCGATCAGGTGGTTCTGGCTACTATACAAAGGGAATATATTATGCACCCTTTATAAACGGCATTCCGAAGGGCTCAATAACATTCCAACACTCATCTGCCCTGTATTACGACCCCCATCATTGTTGATTTAACAAGATTTCTTTATTTGAAAGAAAACTTAGATAGTATAATAAATTTAATCAACCATTTTGAAGAATCAATTTTTTTATTCGATAAGTCTAAGATTTGATTAAATTCAATACAAATTCGGGAGCCCTCCCACGATCGGGGCAACAACCCATCTCGAGAGTTCTCCTCGACGTCCCCGCTGAGACAATGTTCATTACGCCTCCACAGCCCACAGAAAGTGACCGAATGGTTTCTTTGACCTGACGGCGTCGATGTCCCTGGTGACATTAGTCAGACGAATTCGAAAATGCCTTTGACGTGACCGCTAACCCGATGTCAACTACGTGCACCAGTGAATAAATGGATATAGGTACAGTAAATCCCGCACTCAGTTTGCAAACGAAAGCGCATCTCTATTTACACAACAGTATTAACTGAGCCCGTTTTAGTGGACAGACGGTAGAAAAAGGTAAAATTTAATACCCTTCAGCGAAGCATCATCAAAGCGAACGTTGTCAAAAGCGTCGTTTCGCGTTGTGGCACGAAAGCATCGCGACCGGGCCTCAAATGTAAAAACTTTTGCCCTACCCTTTACGTAATATCAGAGCACCTCGAGACTTGAGAAACCTTTTCCAACTTCTACCTCAAAGCGGGAATGTTTTACGTTTGGTTGATACAGTACGTCTAAGGCATAAACTTAACCGCTTTGACAGAAACCATGTTTTTAAGCAATTCACTATATTTGAACCGAATTTCTATTTTATAGCAAAAAGTGAGTCCGATAAAATATAACAAATGGTAACCACAAAATTTGAATTATAGTGGTCATTAATTTAATTAAACAGGATATTGCAGATGTTTCTACTTTTATCACATGTCACTCAAAAAGCGGAAATGTTTCTTTTTTGTTTTAAACTTAACGGACCATCATCTGTAGATCAGGTAGCCAGATGCAAGGACCGTTTGACCCCAAAATCTTAGTCTCGCTAATAAGCGAATATTCAACTTTCCCAGAGAGCATTCGCTGAGACATCTGATCTTCCGTATGGTCAGTCAAAATTTACATATATCGCGGCAGCTGACCTCGTTTAACCCTAATAAATTCTAATGATTATGCACACCACATGCCGTAGCGGTCAAGTATTTTCTCCAGCTGTTCTTCGCAATCGTGAGAATGGTCGCAAGTCTGATTGTGGAAGGTGCAACACGAGCAAGTGCTCACCCCTAGTCCTCGGTTCTCACGTCTCTGATATAAAGCAACCCCCTTATTATAAATTCGAGTCATCCGGTGGGACGCCATGCTGCGATATCCCGCGCTCCGTCCGTCCCGTCTCAAAGGTAAACAAGAGCATTAATATTGATTCCGCGCTCTCTTTGCCGCTTTGAAGTGGATTTCCTTAACACTCGACCGTAGTTTTTCCTTTGAGACTAAAACAAATTATTTTTCTTTATCAAGGCAGGATACTTCAGGCTCATCGTAAGATCGTTTGACATGATAATTACGGCAAAAATAACTTAATGCAAATGATTGCAGTGCTTTGTTTATCTGAATATTTCAATATGAACTGGAATAGACTTTACATTGTCATATCGCGAAACGAGGCCCTATTATTCGCGATCTTGGAAAAAAAGCAGTTTGTGAATTTAATGAAATGTCACTTTTTGGAACAATGGCTGTGATTTATTTGCTTTCATATTTTTATAAAAAAGTTTCTACATTGTCATGTACAATTAATCGGGTCTATATAAGTTAATAGAATCTATGAAGTGAAATCTTAAGCAGTAAATATATCCGGGCATGGAGGCCTTGGGGGAGGAAATCGAGGGCGTTGGGAACCGATAACGCAGGTAGCATTCTCCTCGACCTCACAGATTAGACACCTGCGACCAATGAAAAACCGATATCTACAGCTCACTTCCTAAATGGTTTATTTGCGTCAGATCACCAGCAATTTATCGCGCTCGTGCGAAAAAACGGAAAGCCGGATGTTTGTCGTAAACTGCTTAAAGTTAAATGCTTTTGGAATTGTCCACTAACAGGAAATACCACGCGGAACTACATTCACGCGACGAAAGTCTATTGTAATCGTTCTGGCTTTAATTTTAATTTGGCAGGATTTTACAGCACAGAAAATTACATAAATCTCATAACGCACCAGACAGAATGGAGCCCGCTTTGTGCTCTCCGTAGATAGCACGAAGCCTTTGTAAACAATCTCAGGTATAAAATTGTCCTCGGCGCATTGTTCGCCCCATCCCGCCCACTCCACGCCAAAATAATAATACCCGGCGAAACGTTCCAGGTAACAAAACAAAACCCAAGTTTTTTGCGTAACACAGTGTTCAGAAGCCGGATCGGGTGATCGAATGCACCGCAAACAATGAAGCTGCTGCGATATGCCGGCGTTAATTTACACAACCCGATACTTTTATACGGCGTTGTCATGGTAATGTGTAGCATGACGAGTGTGATATGTAATTGTACAGAATGCACCGGAAGATGAATGTTTCGCAAAGTGGATTTCGTTCGGACTGGCCGGTGTCTAGTCGCGAAAGTATATTTGCACGTCTGCGGCGCTAACGGGATATTTATGGCCGCGGCTGCGCTGGCGCTCAGCGGCGGATGTGCCAAATTGGTCCGCGATAGACCCGGCAGACGCCGCCGCGTCGCATACCGGCCCGGCCACCGGCTGACACTACATTTCCTTCCATGCGAGAGGCTCATTTATAGTCGATTTAAATTCGGATTCGAGTAACACGCGATCGCTCCTACCTGGAGTAATTTCGGTGAGATGCATGCAATGTCTCGAGCTAACCGCTTCTGACCGCTCGAGGTGTTTGCCGATCGGCCGCAGATCGGTGGCCGTACCGACGCCTACATCGACTATTTTGAAAACATTTTGAAACACGGTTGCCAAAGGCTCGTGGTGCAAGACCCCGCCACGTTACAGCGATGCATTTGCATAATACTGGGCGCGCGGTAATCCACCCGTACGTCTCAGTTTCGACAGTTGTATAACTTCGGTGAACCGTGAGAGTCATCGTTGGCATTGCATAACGGACCCTCGGCTACACGTCCACCTAGAACCGGGAGCTGCGCAGTTTAGTTTGGCACGCGACACCAGCACAGCGTCTAAGTGTGATTGCGCATCGTATCAGAATATACAGCGTGATTCAGGCGTGCCGGAATTCCGCTAGCTGTGCTGCTCGTTTTGGGGCGTTTGTTTGCGACCTCGCACTCGCGCGGCTGCTGAGGTCGCGGCAACTGTGCCAATGTCGCGCTGCCGATGCCGACGCGGCGCCGCGGCCGCCTCCTCGCTCGTGCGGAACAACTGGACTCGTTTAAAAACAATGATGCGCTTTTCAGTTTTGTTACAATACCCTACTTATTATACTTCTACTTGAAACATTAACGTGCTCAGGAATGCCTACGCATCTTCGTACGTAAATACATAAGACGGACGAGAGAATACTGGGTATT
>DWRA01003431.1:0-12142 GCA_018250295.1 Spathilepia clonius | reverse complement strand
ATAAAATACTAACTACTAACTTTGGAGGTGATTTACAACCAACAAATGGACTTTTAGTTTTGAAAAAAGCCGTAAAAAGCACCTATAAAACGACCTTTTACAAAGCACAGTTTTAGTACCCTAGGCTTGGCAATAAAAAACTTTGGTCGTAAATTTTGAAAATTATGAATTAAAAGGCTTTATTCTATATTATATTTATATATTTATTTCTCTATCTAAATTGGAAAATATTTCAAGTACAGTTTGAAGGAAGACATTATTATGTATTTTTTTTTAAATGCGTAATACGAAAATATTTACTTTAAAGTTAAAGTAGTTAAAGTCTAATTGATAGCTGTCGTCTATTACAGTGAGGTAATAACCGTGTCTCAAAGTAAGAGATAAAAAAGCTTACAGGCATTGAAAAATATCCATTCACGTAGCTATAATATAATAAATCATCGAATAAAATAACAGACAGATAAACGGAACTAAATTGTAAGAGTTGCGTATTTGCTATTTGGATTTAGAACTCTAAAAATTATCTTTTTACATACAATGTTTTTCAAATCTAGATAATTTATTTATTGTAGGTAAGTCTTATTATTAACTTAGCGCGCATTCTTTTATCCAAAATCCTTCTTTTATTTTTATGATTTCCTTAAGGCATATTCTAGGCAACGTAGGATTGGTATCCAGATGTGCCACGACAGTTTCTAACTTAAGGGAATATTTAGTGCCTGAAACGTATTCTTACAGGAAGATTTCAAGTTTATGTTGGTGGATAAAAAAATAATTTCTCGCTAAACTTGCGGTCGTCATGTCACTTTGTAAACACGTGATAAACGAGGTAAGTTTTGGCCTGCACTATAGTAAGTTTTGACGGACGAGTACAAGTTCGAAGGATAATGATATATCACAATAGACAAATTTCAAGTGACATAAACTTAAAAGTGTATTTCGTAATTTTATATAATATATAGATATGTCGCAAAGAAGATTGTGTCGTGTTTTATTACATTTAAAAATACTTAACAGTTTTATTTCTATAAAGGCAGTTGGAAAGAGAAATACTTTTATTTTGCCTATTGGTAATATGGGAAAGCCATTGAAAACCTAAATAAAACTCAACGAATTAATGTAGCCATTCAAAGAGAAAACGCTGGCAGCATCCTGGGAACTTTGCCCAAAAACAGCGTTATAGTAGTGCTATTTTTCACATGTAGATGCAAAAAAAAAAATATATTGCCATACCATTTATATTTCGATTTTAATAAATCTTTATATTTAATTAAAGGCACCTTAATCCAGTAAAAGTTGAATCTTCATATCATTTGACATCCAGAACAGAGGTTTTGGATCGCTGAAATATTTGGAAGGGTCAAACGTTTTAGTTCACACCACACTTTTCATTTCTCTACAGAGTCCTTGCGCTATTTCAATGGTATGCACCGGTGATATCGGGAGGTCTTCTGAATTTAATTATTTGTTTTGAGTACGTATTTCATTAAAGCTGGAAATGGTTAGTAAATAATGAGTAATTTTATTTAGTTTAATATTTCCAAATAATAATATTTTAGGTACCTAAACGTATGATTCTAATAACGTAAAACCACCATTATTACACAAAATAATAGATTGTTGTAAAAAGCAACCTATTTATTTTTTATATAACGAAGACCTTATTCAAATAGTATCAGAAGTTCTTTAGAAAATCACGGCCGCACAAATTTGTGTACGTACATACATAGCGAACGAATACAAAACCTTCTCTTTTGAAGTCGGTTAAAAAAAATGTATGCCACTTATTTTATGTTTTTCATTTACACAATTAGCGTATAAAACAACAAAGTAGAACTTCAATAAAATACAGCATTTAAAATGCCGTAAAAAAATGTTATTACAAATACTTTCATGAAAGACTACAAAAATCTCAGAAACATGTTTACGACCCAACAAATTACGCTTCCAAGAAAATTACAGACAAAAACGTGTAAAGTACGAGAAATTATAAGACAATTGCTCAAAAGAGATCTTCTAACTTGTGACATAAAAAGGTTACATAAATAAGGAATGTTCAGCATTATTTAAATGTTGAAAGCGTCACGGGTCGCTAAGATAAAGGCCCTAGAAATAATATCGTTGTGAGACGCGTAAGATTGGAGATATAGGAGCAAGAATCCCTTAGGTCAACGCACTTCGAAGCCACTCACACTTGCTATCATAACGACGTGCCCCGAATTACTTTGTGTGGAGTTGTCCCACCGTGATAAGAGACTAGTGAGTACCTATAGCTACATATTTGGGAACTCAAGAAGTATACTATCAATACTCGAAATATAAAACAAAAATGACACGATACTACACTATGCAATAAAGGACAGAAAAATAGAAAGAAAATGAAACGCGAGAGGGGTGAAATTCAGCTATTTACCATGAGTAGCAAACCTACACCATACCAGTAAATATTTTAAGAGTGAACATAGAACAACAGTTCGTTAATGGAATTCTTATTTATTAAATGTCGTTTAATACTTAATCATCTTAGAAGTAGGAGTCTACTCTTCGATTATATTATCCAGTACAATATAAAATTCTCAATTGTAAACTAATGGTAACATACAATATTACAAACAAAGTAAGGTGCAATAGGCGGTCTTATTACTATTATACAATACTGATCTCCTCCAGACAACGATTGAACTATTATTATTATAGTTCATTCGTTGGAAGTAGAACAAGTAATTTTAATAATACACTCGTGCCGTAAAGTCGGGACACATCACGTTAACGGAATACAACGGGCGACGTATACACAAAGTGTAACATCACATTTGGGTACATACAATTTCCCTTGCGTAAATGGAAGTAGTTTTATAAACATCACGCTTAATGTTACACGAGAAAGTTGAAGTAAAAGAGATTATGATATAGTTGGAACTTATTATAATAATTTTGTCGTCAGTTTAAGTGACGTATAGATGTCGTGATATGTAGATGAATAAAATAAAGTACCTACTAAGGGCGCTACTATACAAGCAATAGCCTTAGTTGGCTACCGTATCCATGGTCAACAACAAAAAGCTAAAACTTTCTAGGTTACTTCAATAACCATAATTCAGCACTTCTATTTACTTCTTGCTCGTTCGCTAGAACGTGCGACAAATAAATATATGGACATTTACCTTTAGGTTCCATAATCTTTATTGAAACGAGTATATGCAGACAGTCTTTCAAACAACTCGAGAATTCCATAAATAGTAAATTTTGTAACTATGTTTGATCTATAAATAAAACTACGTAGGTAGAAACGTAGTAAGTATATAAAAGTACTCACTAAATTCCTATAGTTATAATTATTATTACCATTCAGGTTTATAGCGCTTAGTTGACTGCAATTAATAGCTAATGAAATGCCCATGTCGAACACAAATCAACAACAAGCGACCAATTAACGTCAGTCGTCGGTTACATCACGTCCTCTATATCATAATATCGAAATTTACCTCTATTATTCCATCTCGTTATTTCTTCGTCAAACTATTATTGAGCATTGCTGCATTTTTTTATGTAACGGGTACTCACGATACGATGTTTTGACAACAGTTCAGCGGTCAGTTCCGCTGTGATTACGATGCATGCAACTGGGTCGAAATACCGGCAACTAAGAAATCAAAACATCGTATCGTGAGAACCGTTTAAATAACATAATGTCTAAAATCATATAGAGCAATTTCTGGTCGCGAGTCTCTCAGACTGGGTCACACTCCACTACGTCGGCCAAGTACATATTGGTAGACTTCACACACCTTTGAGACTTGCTGTAAAAAATTCTCGGGCATATAAATTGCATTACAATGATTCCCTTACCGTAAAGTAAGTGATAAATAATTTGTAATACCGCATGACTTTGAAAGATTAAATTAAGTTGCTTGTCTGAGATTCTAACGAACGAATGTTATTCTATGCGACTCTTGCCATGTAGATCACAAATATGTAACCGTTAGTTTTGCAGTCTGTTTTTATTTATCTGTCAATATATGCATATCTATGTATTATACTTAACAAAGTGAATATTTAATAGTATATCAGAGTACATACAAACTGTACATCTACAGGTTTCATGTAATTGGGTTTTAAGAAGATTTCACTTAATTAAACAGACATCTAGCTTTAGAATATCGTTAACATTTCGTTTTGTACTAAATTGCATTAGAGTGTTTGTTACTCGAGAAGATTCATGGAGCGTCCTTCGTCCACTGATTAATTGGTTAAGGGAGTAGACCGACCCGAGCGGCCATCTTCATTTCACGAGTCACCGCCGGAATACAAAAACAAAACAGGTGGCGTACTCAACTGACCGAATCCACGACAAATGCCGACATTTATAGCTCTATCCATATCCATGAGTAAATCTGGAGTACTGCTACAAATAGTTAATTCAGGGATTTTGGACTGGTTAAGATTAACGTCGGGACCAGGTTCTAGTGTAAGATTTTTATTAACTAAACAGAATTGTCGATGGTACGCTGCTTTGTATCTTTTATGTCTTTGTAGCAAAAGCAAATACACACTAAGATATATCTCATATAGTGGCTACCATGAACACAATTATACAAAAAGTTAGATCAAAAACAGAAATCTTAATTTATCATGTATCTGACCAGGAAATGAATCAGATATCTACCACGAGTCTGACCAGTATGGTGACTGTTCCGCCACGCAGGTCGTCAAACACGCTTTACTATATGGGTCCTCTCACACTGTGGTCCTTGGAGGACATACGGAGTATACACGTTGCAAGGATCCCAATCATATCTGGACAATTCTCGTGGGGTGACTCCTGGATAATTACTCGCTTCAGTGATTGGAGGGGTGCAAAGTGTTTCTGTCATATGAGTGTGTTTACCACGTAGATATTGAGAGAACGGGCTTCCGTTAGAGATTGAACGTGAATGGGTGCAAACCTTATATAACTAAGTGATTCATAGGTGACAGTTTAATTCGCAACTTCTTATTTTATACCTTACATATTTTAGATAAATTGGACAACAATGGTCATAGATGGAACACAAGAACCTCGTTGACACCTTAAAACGACTTAAAGCAATCTCAATAATGCACAATATATAAAGGATAATTTATTGCTTGGAATGCGAAATTTAAACAAATACATTTTTACATTTACAAATTTAAATTAAGAAAGTTGTTGCTTACTATAGTGAATGTACTTTGTAAAGTAGCTCTATTTCAAGTGTATTTGAACTAAAAGCAGTTTGCAAATAAAACTATAATTTAAAATAGCTCTAAGAGATTGCCTAAAACTGATAAAGTAAAATATAGGAATTAGATGCACTTTTTATGCTTTGTTTGTAATACACGTTTTGCATCTCGTAATATTTATAAGTAAAGTAATAATATAGTAGTAGTAATAATATGTTACATTTAGTAATAAAGCATGCAACGATGTTTAATGTATATTTATATAACAAAAAAACTAAACAACCATAGGAAATTGTAACCAACATGAAATGTTACTACCTGAAATTAGTAACAAGTTTAACTAATTTCTGATAGTAACATTATAATAATAGTAACAGATGTTCTATACGCTTAAAATATAATGATGGTGCCACCATAATCCAACCGCAAAAAGTTTTGCCTTAAAATACTTTATATATTGAGTGTAATCATTAGTATTTTGAGGCAAAACATTAATCATTAGAATTCTAATACTATTTGGGTTCGGATATATCCTTAGTCATGCTTGAAGCAGAATTCCAAAACTTTCGGGTATAGGTCCATCCTTAGTCTTGTTTAGAACACAATTCCAAACCCATTTATACAAGCAATATCCTTAGGTAATAATGTATACTACAGGATTACAAATTTAAAATGTGCAAAATGAAGATTTTATTTCAATGTTATAATATTTTATAACATTGGCGTAGCAAGCAAGAATGCAATCCACCTGAGGGTAAGTGACAATATAAGTCCACATAGAATAGAGGTTTTAGTTGAAGTCGATAATAGATGCATTGCTGCTATGCAATACGGTGTTCTCTAAAGGGCTAAGATAATTGCCTCACCTGTAAATCTAGCGGCATTCACACCTAAATCACACTAAATCCATACCGAGACGCAAGAACTCCTTTACCCCGGATACTTGAAATGGTGGTAGATTTCCGGTCAAACTAATGTGCTTCTATCCTTCTACCTTTCATTTAAGTATGACTCAAAGAATCAAACGACTTTCTGTTGCAAAAAATAGTAGTAATATGTAAGAGAAAGAACAGGAGAGGTAGCGTAGCATTTTCTCAACGGTTCAGTTCATATTCAACGCCTCGCGCTAAAGTGGATGTATCGTATTAATATTTTCCTGCTAGCGCTCAGCTGTTAGACCGGATCGGTGCAGCCTTGTGTGATGAATGTAATAATTTATGAGGCATCTCAAAGGAAATTCCTTACGATACGTCCCATGACCCAATTCTCAGAATTTGGGTAAGGTGTCTCTGTAATTCGACCCTTGTAAGTGCGCATAATCTGGAAGTCATGTTGGCCCACCCACAAGTATGTGTACGGAGAATTTATCGTCCTTATAAATGTATTTGTAGTGCCTAATGTCTATCTTTGATTTTAAAGCAAACATTATGTTTAAGATAATGTACGAATATTTGGATGCCCTATTGCAATGAGGTGCGTAAAGGAGGACAAGATAAAATCCATAGAGTATAGTCAGCCCTTAATCTTCATTTACAGATTTATAGAGAGACGAAGTTCTCAATGGTCTGTAAAGTCTACTAATCCACACGAGACAAGCTTGGTCACTGGCAACTACATACTGAGCGTATGACTTAAAACTTTAAACTGATAGGAGAAACGTGCCCGGTATTGTTTCAGTAATGAGTAACCGTCTCATTATAATGTTATCAATATGGTTATCTGCGTCGTCGTCAATGCATTACTGTCCTACTGCTGGTTATGGGTCTCTTCTCTAGTGCACCGAGCTGGCCAAATGCGAATTAGTACTCTTTACACACATTTGAGAACTTTTTTTAAGAAGCCTTAAGTGTATACGTTTTCTCACATTGATTTTATTCACCGTTTTAACAAGTGATAGGAAATTTCTGATATGCACTTAACTTTTAATCTTGGATTCGACAATTGAGATTCCAGATTTTAACCACTAGGCTATTGCTTTTAGAAACGTGACATGACGGCTTTTAGACGGTATGTGTACATGTACAGGACAGAACAAAATAATTTGTACCTTTAGAGGCTCACGTTCAATATCCAAAGCAAAATAATCATTGATCCAAATATACTACGTTAAATTTTTCATCACGATTTCACCCGACAGCCTGCAACATCAATCCAGGTATAAATTGATCTCTAAATCTGCCTGTCCCCAACATCTGGTGCCAGCTTCATTTATTACTTAATTTGTTTGATTAAAAACTTGAACCTGAATACAGAGGTCGTAAACATTTTGTTAAACTGAGATAAATTATTTCGGTTTGTGGGCAATTTATTTTTGATTTATCCTGTGAAAAAATTAAAACTACAGAAACGGTAGGGCCAATTCATAAATTTAACACAGTGAAATACTTTGCTAGAAATTTAGAAAGTCACCCCATATGGATGAGGAGTAAATATTTTATAAAAGCAGACAACACATTTTTGAATACGTATCGCCATTGACATTATTGAAAATAATAGATTTAACCATCTATCTATGTGTATTTTGCGTGTAAAGTGCATGTGTGCGTGCATGTATGTATATATGTATATTACGCGTATATATGTGTAAGTTTGTGTACTTATGCGTGTGTGCATGTCATTATTTTAATAATATTTCTTAACTTTTGTTTTATTGCAAGCGGCGTTCGAACAACTTGTATTCCTGTTAGATTAGTAATAGGAGGAAAAGGTTGAAACAGATGAACATTTACCAAACACTACCCTCTCATTAGCTCAATCACCTGTCCATGGCTGATTGAACGCCTCTTACGTGTGCCTATTTGTCGACTTCCGCAGCCCCAATTAATAAATACCGTACAGGCAGCTATAACTCGGGTCAATAATGAACTTTGAAGTCGTGCCTTGTTAAGTACGCTTTTTAAAAAATCTTCGTTGAATTTCATTTTGATGAATTACTAAATAAATCTTGCAAAAATTATTATTTTTAAATTAATGTTTTATTTTTTTATGTAATTAAAAAAAGTAGTAAAGAAGCGTGTGTATTACTTAACGTTAAGTGGTCACTCAAAAAGGATGGAAGTCTTACCTGACGCTGGTCACAGATTCGTTGCTTTCCCTAAAGATTAAATTGAAATATCTCCTGTTAGTCTCCCTTACCGTGATTCAAACTGGAAGACATCAGTGCTTGATTCAAAGATCATAAAGCATAAATAGATATGGTGTTAGTACTAACAAAGTCGAAGATCGAGGGGTTCTACTAACTTGAATATCTACCTACTTACCTATCAACTTTTAAGCATAGAGATGGGTTATCTATTCGTAGTCACATTTTTAGGCACATACCCAATACTGAAACCTATTTCAATGTCCCTACATTGGCTGGCAGCCAGATGTTAAATCCGTAGCCTGCGAGCCACTTTAGCGACCTTTCGCTCTACACGGCTTTGGAATTTAATTTGTGTGATAAATAGATTAAAATCACGTGTTGAAATCGCGGTCCTTTTTTAATATCGTTCATTGCAATATTTTCAATATATCCATTCTTAGAACTATGCTAAACCGTAACGTAAAATTGTTGCAGTTGTTTTAAATACAAGCCATGTGAGGTAAAACGATTGTAAGTTTTTATATATTACAAAAACACTTAGGCTATAAACCAAGAAGTTAAAGCTGCCTCTGCAGTTAAAAACCCGAGACCCGCGGCATTTGCGAATAAACATTCGTAACAACATTAGTTCTTCATTTTTACTCAAATCCGAAGAAACTCACTACTTGTTTACAAATATATTTACTGAAAGTGAAATCTGATTTCAAACCTAATTTACGTCATAAGTCTACGTCGTTCGTACATCCAAGACTAAGAAAATGTGAGAAAATATTCGCGCAAATGTTAAGAAATAATTGGCCAAGTCTGAGTCAAGTTCGTAAATGCAGGATTCCCACTGCCAAAATTCCATTTTTTTGACAGTTTTAGTAATCGCAGCAAAACTATTTAATAGATTAACCGAAAAATAGCACTTTTTATGCATACATGACCTTCCATTTACATATTTGTATAATATTTATTTGCAAAATTGTTGTTATAGTAGCTGTAGTAGTAATACATGCTCTTTATATAACTTCAATTACGGTTAAAGATACGGGGTTAACTAGATAAACCAAAAAAAAACCGAAGACACCTGTTTTTGGTGCAGGGATCTCCCTTCATCCTGATTTTTTTATTCTTAGTATCTGTTGTTATAGTATCCATAGTATTGTATATTTAAATATATACTGTTAAAATTTCAAGTACCTATTTCTATTATGGTTCAAGAGATAGTGCCTTGTGACAGACAGAAAAACTGTGGAGGTTTAATAGTAACCCGTTAGAGGTCCTGTTGAATTTGAACCCTTTGAATACGCAACCCTAAAAACGAAAAAGCTGTTGCTTGGCGCCGGATGGGCTCATATTTTATAAGCGCCCTGAACTCAGATTGGACGGCTAGAAAACCCTTCACATGTTGGCGGGAAATCCAATAAATTTACCAGGCTCAGCTTCGCCGACATCTACGTGGGTACAGTCAAGTATTTTGAAGTATGACGTGGCTGGTTTATATATATTTTTATATGGTAGTAACGAACGAGTATGAACTTCACCTGATAGTAAGTGGCTACTGCATCCTATGGCCATGTCCTAGTAGAGATCGGCTACAGTTGTGTTGGTACCTCTCAGGACCATGTTAGCATGCCTCAAATAAGCATGTCTACCTTACTACATCCTTAAAACCAAAATAATTCAATGCTTAACACCGATGTTATTAGGCAAAATCAGGTGTGGCGGCCGTGCTACCGGCCTTGCTATCTTTTAATCTACCTGTTTATTCATTTTGGCTAATCTTGAAAACGGCTTGACCGGTTTACACAGGACTTTCACAAGCAGATAGATGATTTTTTAATTGTAATATAAGTGGAGGCTATTTTTATTTTAGAAAGCCTATTAGGGTTCCGCGCATAAAATGAAAACCTATAAAAACTACGGCGTGCGCCTCGTTTTGACAAACCTATTGCTATAAAATCACGCTACATTTTCTATAGACGCGGGAGATACCGCGTGGCAAAGCTAGTTCATTATATAATTATAATCAGCATATATTTTCAGTGTGGCGTCTACCATGGAGTTAAGTGTTAAAGTAATTACGAGATTCTTCTAATTATTTCATACACCTTTTCTACGACACCTCTAAGAATTTAAATTTTAACGAACCGGAAAACTGGAAATTCTACATTTTATGAATGAAGATTCACCTGCTGTGTAAGCAAGTTTCTGCATCTAAAATTTTATTATACCGAACACAATTTTGTCGTCACTATCTCACACCTACCTACATGTCTTGTAAAAGTAAAGTGGCGAGAGCTTTAATACTAATAGGTAAAATGTGATATAAAATATAACAGACGTTGTAGAATTCTTCGTAGTTCAACTGAAGCAGGGTTATTGCCACATATAATTTTGCCTTGAAGAGTGTTACTAGGCAGCGCGAAGGGTACCACTTTAGTCTTAAAGTTTAGGAACGCTTTTGTAGCTCCCGTTAGGTTGCATTCCAAACATGTTAGGAATTGATTAAATGATTTTATTATGGCAGTAATAATTATAATTATTCGTATCTACTCTATATTTTTTTTTGCTACTTTATTACGGAAAAATCGAATACTGAAAAGCACCAGTAGGGGAAAGTAGGGGATACACGAACGCTGGGTAATTCCGAACTCATCGGTTCTGATAGGTTAGAAAGAGTTCACCACATTTTGTTCACCGCTATTTAGAAGATCACACCGCATGTAATTCCAGTCAACAACATGGGAGATGCAGACACATGCACAGTTCAAGATTTGGAACTTTAATTATTTTGCGTGTTTTTGATGTATTTTTTTTGTAAATGTAACTTAATGTAGTTTTATTTCTATTTATTATGCTATTTTAACTTTTTCATAGAAGAATTTTCACATATCAATGAGTTAAATGGCAAACGAACCAATGGAAAAAGTAATAAAACTTAATAATTTTTATGTCATTTTGATTGTTTCGATCCTGCGGGGCAATGGGGAACAAGCCAGGTAGGGTAATCTCGAATGTGCAGCATTACCTCTTTTTCCTTTATTTGTAATATTTTATTATTATTTTAATGCTTCTAATTTAAATAAAAAAGAAGGAAACAAAGTACAAACCAGTAGGTATCCAAAGAATTGCAGGATTGGAAAAGCAGCAGAATTCATTCAGTGCCAAATACTACAAATTATTATGATAAAACAGAAAAACTGGTTTAATACTATTACTTACCCTGTTCATTATTAACCCAACTAGAAGAAAATAGAAAACGAGCAAAATAAAAATAAATCCAATTAGAATTTGAAAACAGCAAAAAGCTGAAAAAAAATAAAAATACTGAAACGGAATGACAGAAAATCCAGTAACAAGGGCCTCAAAGAGTAATTAAAAATTATTATATTAAAGACTTTAATTATTTTAGTTAAAATAAAAGAAAGAAAGAAAAAGAAAAGAACGAAAATCATGTATCTTTTGTAACGATTAATATATGAATTTCCAGATGAAGATTTGATTACCTGCGTGATACTTAGATACGAAAATTGAGCTCATTGGAATGGAAATGGAATCAATGGAATTGGATACCTATAGATGAACAGTCAACATCGGCGAGTCCTAAAAGATTTTGCCGTATTTCAAATATTAGTTCGTAATTACCCCACTGAAGACGGGTAAACATGAATACTAAACGTTTTGTTTTTCTGTTTTTTTTAATACGTTTTATCATATATATAAAATTTCCATGTCACAATGTTAGTTACCGTACTCCTCGCGAAACGGCATTACTGATTTTTAACAAATTTTATATGCGTATTCAGTAGGTCTCAGAATCGGCCAACATCTATTTTTCATAACCCTAAGTGATAAGGGTTGTTCACC
>DWRA01003430.1:0-12151 GCA_018250295.1 Spathilepia clonius | reverse complement strand
ACACTTTTGGTAAAACACGTATATGAGTTTTAACATAATAAACAATAATTAATGCTTTAAAAATAACGTTGTATTTAAAAACGAAAATAATTATACTTAATGTACATTTACTAACAAAGGTTTTTTAACATCAGGTCCATTAGTGCATCATAGTACCGCGATTAGATAATCATAATCATAATACTTTATTGCATAAATATGGTATTACATAGGGAGTGTACAAAACGTGTCGTTCAATCATATTTCACCGGATAAGGTATGCAATTTTAACTTCTAATTCACACAATTAATGAATATAATATAATATCTTAAATGTCATGCAATAATTATAGAACCAACAAATAAATCATAAAAATAATGTCATACAATGGAATACAGATATAACAATTATGTCGATTATAAAAAGTGATGTCAACATTAAATATCTATACAAATCTAGTAAATATATATATAATATGTCAATATTAAATACAGTTACTGTGACTAAAATCCTCCCGATAAGTCTATATCTTACAGGGGTCACTAATAAAAGTTCACACAGTTTGTAATTCAATCTCGGGGTATAGATGTACCTTAGGCTTACCACCTCAATCTTGACCCCTTACCGTGACTACGAGGATAGTATTTGATATGTATAAAAATATATGATTTTAGGCTAATATTATCGCGGAATTGATCCCTCGCCCATCCATCCTTGATTATACTCCTGCCGTTCCGCCGTGACCATGATCCATGCAACTGGGTCGAAATATCGGCAACTAATAAATCAAAATTTCGTATCGTGAATGCCCGTTACAGAACAAAATGTACCTATAAAAATATAGACCTATATAGGCTTAAATATATTTCTCTTAAAATATCTATAATATTGGTTTGGAGCGGTTCTGGTACATAATTATAATGTTTGTATGATATAATATTGGTAATTATTAAGTATTTTACGCAGATAATATCGCCAAGCCAATTAGAATCACAGTAACAGAACATCCGACATTAACCTATTATTGTTATGTTAAAGCTAATTAGTCAATAATACTTAATAAGCTTATCTCAATAATCTTAGTATAACATATTAGTACTTAGGCAAACATCGAATGTACCTAAGAAACAAGTTTACATACAGAGTATAAGGATTATGATAACTGACAACCATTTCCAAGATGTTCAAATGATAATGCATTCATAAGATCAGTACTATGAAAACAATAACAATGTTTCTATAAATTATTCCATGTAGAGCTTTGTAAAATATTATTTAACAAATTTTCAGATATGACATATTTCATTTACTATAATGTAGGTAATAATGTGTCTAATGTTTTGCCTACTAAAGATCGGAAATAACAATTTATGAGTACTAGAAATTGTGAAATTCTGATCTATGTAGGCATAATAATAACAGGCCTATATAATTACTAACCTAAGTTGTCGCTGAAATGAGCCATACCTATGGGTTTTGTGAATTTTACTATTTTTTATTAAAAACACTAAAGTTCACCAGTGACTAGAAAAAAATTGTTGACATATATTCGAAAAAAAACAAAGGTATCTACTGAATTGCTTTCTCAACTCCTATTTATAGGTATAACTATAGGTATAGATAAATCGTATCAACAGTGATTCGGGTTAGGATTCTGATCAACATAATTCTTACATAAATGCCCATCTACGTGCAAACATATAGCACATATTTTACAATAAAAATAGGCTATTAATTGACTCTACATATTTCAAGTGTAATTTGATCTTCTCTGCCTATCACTAAGTTCACTCAACTCGTTTAATACTGTTACCAAACAACAATCATTTTAAGACATTTATAAGACAAACAAATTTAAATACCTACGTAGAGCATAAGTTACACCATTTATAAGGATGTAAATTTGAAGTGTACAAATTTAAGAATAAACAATTTATGTTTACGAATAGTTTACTATTAACTACTGTAATGTCTACAAAATTAATATGTCTATTACAATAAGAAGAATACAAGAACTTAGAATTATTCTCATTATTTACTAAATGCCTACAAAATATCAAAAAAAATCAAAAACTAGTTATAAAGTATCATCGAAAAATCTCCTTCCAATAATAATCTAAAGTTAATGTAAGAACTTAAGGATTTTAAAATGAAAGATTATTTCTGCATGTACTAACTCTACCATTACTATTAAATAAACCATGAGCGTTAAATCTACTAAACATTACGTTAGAATTAACTGGATAAAATGAGAATTTAAAAACCCGAGCAACTGTCTGTAAATACTGGCACAAAACAAGCAGAATATCGAAAAAAGTCAAACGTTATAACTTACGCCATCTATCGCCCGCGTAGAATAAAGCTCACTTACAATGTGTGCTGTGAAAAGCATGTTTTCACTCACACAACTCACGTGGAATGCTACGAGTTTATTTACTAAGGCCGTAATGTTACGCTACTCTGCCAATGTGTGCGTGTATCTCGTTCCTACACTAACCGTACACAGGGTGTGCGTCTGTGTGTGTAGAAGAAGTAAACTTGAATAAACACACAGGCACCCTCCTATTCAACAAAGTGGTTGGGCAAAACTCCTCGACAGAACTTGCAGCGACATCTAGTAGGACTTTATTGAAACGATATTACGACGAACGTTTCGCAGAACGTTGCAAATGAATTTTCTTATTAGATTATTTTGTTTTAATTTTATCTAGTTGGAGTAATAAGTATGCTTACGCTTCGTTTCTACTTTGGAGTCAATAAAAATATTGCGTTTATGCATCACTAGACTGAGCCTTTTTCCATTATATTATTCGCTATACAAATTCATAAATCTCGCCACATAAATGATAATACTAAGTGATATAGTGCAGGTATATGTTTTTCATAGTATGATATACTATTTTAATAATAAGTATCTTTATAATCAGTAACCTGGGCTTCTTAAGTCACACAACTATACGTCCATGCCTAGCATGAATAAAATAAGTATTACTTATATTATTTGATTAATTGTTGTAAATATAATTGAGACTTTTATCATTTTTTTTATTAGAGACTGATTTATCTTTAAAATTGGAGAACGTATGGTGTACATTTCTGCAGATTTATCAACCGTAATATCATTCCATATTTTAGCAGTTCGGAGCAAATTACTATTTGTTCAGTTTAGAGACCAATGCCTGTCATATTGAAATTTATTAGACTGAAAAGACTACACATCACGATTTATCTTTGAATAGAAATTATAGGAAACCATTTTTTAGGTGACCGTAAGGAAAGGAAAGAAAGAAGAAAAGGAAAGGATAAAACACGAGGCTGTTACTAAGCTTCTGTCTCTTCAGCCATACTAGACAGATACTTCATTTTTTTAGTGTGTGTACTATTGCAACGGTTGCTATAAAAACAAATACCTACTAAAACAAAAAAAAGAAAAAATCAGGGTAGTCCCCTTTATGTGAACTAATATTTTTTCGGCAGCTTTTCTGCTCATATAACGGACCGTATTAGATATAAAATCCATATTTTCACAGTATATGTACTTTTATAGCTGTTATATTGACAAATACTAAAAATAAAAAAGTGGAAAATTGTCGTGCTCGTATGAAACCTTTCTTCTAAGAGTTTTTTACACAAAGATTTTTAAATCAATCGATGCAAAAGTAAAATAAATTAAACACAGTAAACGTACCATCCAGCTTATTTTTTTATGCTCATTATTCAGAAATATTAAGCCAAACCGAGCAATTTCAGCAATCGAGTAGTCAAGTAGCGCTTGGTTTCCTACAGCCCAGAATTACTTTTCAGTACTGCACCATAGACTGTACTACTGGTATTTATTAAAAATATTATATTATTGCGTATAAAGTTGCACAAAATCCGTATGTAACTATGTATAAGGATAACATACGTCATTTTAAACTAATATTTCATAATTTCCTTTGCAACAATTGAAAGAATTTTCTGTTTTATAAGTTGTTATGCAAACATGTAAATTGTGTACTTATCTCGGACACGTCTAAAGCAAATGTTGACTGCTTATTAAAAATATACGTTACTATTACGTTGAGTATTATCCAAAAAATTCAAAGAAAAACGAAAATTTTTAACATTTAAATAGATGAATAATTTTTCACTTACGCCTCTATACTTTGCGAGCCTCGCTTAAAATAGAACAGTTTATCAAAGAGTTTCTTCGTAGAATGAGATTGGACTCGATTTTATACTAATAATTTGTAAGACTAGCAAACAACTAGGCATAAATAATTTAATATTTTACATAAAGATATGATAGGCTTAGCTTACCTAATATGTCATGATTTATTAACATAATTCCCGTTTTTATTAAAGCTAGAAAATATTCACGTTAAATTATAGATTAACAAGAATATTATAATTTAAGGAATTCAATCAATATTGACTAAGTACCTATCATATATTTTTTAATATTGAAGATTTTGATACATACAACACACATATTTGAAATAGTATTTTGTGCCGGATATTATGTAGGTGCAATGACACAAAATTGAATCTATCTGAACCAAGTATGGGCTAAAACGTTTTTTATGTTCAGAATCTTTACAATTCGGTTAACGGTACAGCCCACATCACGTCAGCTCGTGTAACTTGTCATACAAGTATTTACGTCATTTACATAATTTACAACGTTACCACGTTGCTCAATTTTTAAATGTTATTCGATACAATACAACATATTCAGTTAGTTTTAAAAACGGGACCACCCACCGCCTTTCTGAATCGTATCTACGTCCAAGAATAATTTAGCCACAATTTAATCAGTACTTTTAAAAGTTATGTCATAAAGACAAATTGTTCCATTCGATTCGAATGTCGAGTTAAGGTTTATAAAACGAACGCGTCAAAACGACACACGATGCAAAGTGTTCTCGCGTCATAAATTCGCGTAATGTTGTGTCTAGTGCAGCTCCAACGAGCATGTCGAGCGCAAACGAATTTAGAATTATTTTTTCGTAACCCAAGGACGTAGTGGCGGACACCTACATTTTGTATCGCAGCCAGATTAGTTCATTGACATTTCGCGTAGACACGAGGGGATGGTGGGGTCGTGTTGTTTATTCGAGTGAGAGTGAGAAGGGGATAGTGAGCTAGCAAATTGTCGCCAGCGTCTCGTGGTAGCAGGTGGCAATTATTGGCGCTCACGCGGCCGGCTGCGTTTGAACTTTTGAAGGTCGAAAAATAAGCGTATCAACGTACATATCTTCAATTATGTTTACGAAAAATTTATATGTCAAGCTTGGATGCCGCGGTTTTTGTGTCGCATGCGTCAAAACATGAAAGAAAATATTTTTGGGAATATTTTAGCTGGCTTCGTTAGTTTTTATTTCGACGATTTCAATGACAACAACGAATTATAATCCCTTTAATGTTCCAGGTTTAGAACGTAAATGATATCCAGCTACGAGCACCTACAAAGAATATCTCAGAGTATCAAGTTTTGTATAGTAACAGAACAAAAATAATTCGCCACGTCTAGTTAACCTTGAGTCCGCCGGTTTTTTATTTACCTATTACGTCACGGAATGAACGTGCGACTCCACTCGTGGCGTGCAATTATTTTGTGCCACTACGTCTTAAGATTTGTGATTTCCGCTAGAAGTCATATTAAATTGCTAATTGCTGCACATTACCTATTATTTATGTTGATTAGTCGTCAATTTTTTTATTTTAATGGAATCGGTAAACTCAAAAGCTTTGAAGAATCCTAATGTATATTAATTAAATAATTAAAAAATAGCATCGTTTTTAGTAAAATTGCAAATAAAGTTTTGCAAGTATCCATAATACGAAATTTGGTTAATGTAGTGAATTACAACGAAATAGAAATGAGTATAGTAATAAATACTTAGCACTAACTGGTTTACACAGAGATAATAGAGCGCCGGCGCCAGTACATTCTCTGTTATCAGTATGGTATATCTATAGCAAACCCAAAACGAATGAATAATATTCGTATTAAAATGAAAATTTCATATTTGGTATGTTTATCAAGGAACTATTTTATTAGGAAGTACAGCATTTTTTTTCAAATATAGAGTTATTGTTACATTATTAAGTTCATTTTTTATTTCTGTAAAAACAATGAAAAAATGTAATTGACGATGAATACGTAACAAATAAATTTGAGAGAATAAACCACGTATTAGACATATTGAATTTAATGCGATATTTCTTAACACCTTAAAATAAATACAAATAAATATACCTACCTATGTAATGAAATATGAAATAAAATAAATAATTTGATTTTAAAATTTTTAACTTATACCTAGATATTATATGGAGAGTAAAACGGAATTAATTTAAATAAACTTGAATATATCGATAACTAAAAATTGAGAAAAAAATATATACACGGAAAATAAATTGTTTAAAAATACTCCATACTATGTTTTACGTATCAGTCAACTATCATTTCTCTATAATAATAAAACAATAATTCCTGCTATCTCTACATAAGAAAGCTCTAATAGTACGTTCCTGCCCTAAATTAAAGCCTTTAAGACCATACAAGCTTATTAAGGTTTCTTAGATAATACTAGTATGTGTTATCTCTTTCTAGTCTACTAGTTAAGACTACTTAGAAAAGGGACGGATATAAAGAAGGGCGAACGTCCTTTAAAAGGCTTTGTCGGGAAACTCGTTTTCGTCGAATGCTGCGGGACGTTGTTCTTAATCTCAATAGAAAAAATAACATTTTTTGTGTTTACAGCCCACTCTTAAATATAAATGAAGAAAAGTTTGGTATTTTTCATAATTGTTATATGATAATATATTGGATTTATTAATATTTTTACTGTATAAATTGTTTATTTGATTTGGAAATATTTAAACAATTACATAATAATATCTGAAACTTGAATAATATTTCAGACTAGTCGATGACTATTTTGTTACATATGTAACAAATAAAAATGTATATACATTATTCTATTATATGTAGTTATTTACCGGTATATTTGTTTTATGTAATTATTAGCAACTGGTATCAAGGAATTGAAATCAAACTAACAACAGTTGTAGTGTCGAATTTTATCAGGAAAATTCTATAAATATTAATTAATTTTCACCGTAAGAAACATTTAAATTATTCTGTAACTATATTCTATAGGTATTATATATGCCCACAATATATTTTTACCCTTTCAATGAACGTCAAATTTTTATTGTTATTTACCATAATTAATTGTTCTTTTAGTAAGTTTTTTGTTCATTTAATAAAGTAAAACATTTAACTTAATTTTACCTTTTATAAATAAAAACTATAATCAAAACAGACTTTATTCTTATTTTCATAGAATAATTTTATGGTACACGAACAATTTCACCTAAAATTATAGCAATATTTTATAAAATTATCTGATATTTTTCTCATAAGTAAATTAACAAATACGTACACGTACATAAGAATTAATTGACATGATTTATTGACAATAAAGTAGTATCAACGCATATAAATTTCTCATTAACAATATATAAAACTTTCTTCAACGTCCCGAAGCATTCGGTTTGATTCCGAAGAACCTCCAAGGATTTTGGATAGATGGCGTTAGGTTCCACCTAATGGCGCTCTTTCTTCCCGCCTACCGAAAACTAATTTTCCAATACGTTCTTAAATTTCGATTTTCTACTACAATATTCTGCGCTATTTCTAGACGCTGCCAAAAATAATAACTGAGATTTTGAGATACGCAACACGAAATGCCTATGAATAAATTTGTATAAACTATTTAAACAAAAAACTATGGGAGGAGGTCATAGTTTATAACATGTTTGTTACATTTTTTGTACCAGATTACTGAGAAGCTTGTCATATTTAATAATTTGATTTAGACTATAATTAACATTTTAGTCTTGTGGTATCTGTCGAAAATCTGTATAAAAATACTCGTATTAACAATAATTTATATCAATACCTAATTTATAATTTTAATATGTCGTGTTATATTTTATCCCAATTTATTATATTGGTAGGCTAATAAGAAGCTCTCTAGACAAGATGTGAGTGGTTGAAATATATTGGGACACACTAATAGAACTTTGAGTTACCTAATAAGATTAATAGGACTGCGCCTATTTGAAAGTTAAATCCGTGGGCGCGTGACTAATCTGCTTTTCCTAATGACGCTTAGTGACAGTAATGTTTCTATTTTATTGTAGAAAATGAGAGATATGCTACGAGTGTAAGTTTAATGTTGTTCCTAGATCAAAAGATGTTGCATAACGTAGGGCGGCTGGGCGTCCCGTCGCCATATTTATACCCACTCACACATACGCGTTTAATTTACGCATGCGCAGTCCTATGCTGCTTGTTTGTTGGTAAACAGCAATTGCAATGTTTGGTCGATAATTCCGCCCCATGGAAAATAATAAGGGATAAAGTATAAGCCGGACGAGGCAGAGGGCGTTGGCGACGCACCCGCTTCTAATTAAAATGCTCGTTGCCTTTCTAATTAGAAGCCACCTGGCTCATTCTGACATACCTGTTGTTGGGTAACTGTTATATTTGGTTAACAGCTTTACCTGCACCTCGTTATAACGTTATTTATACTTTTCTCGCGACCGACGCAAAATTAGCTAGTTAGTTAAAAAAACATAAAAAAATGTAATTATGTTTACTTGATACGTGTTTTCACGCAAGATTTGTATAATATACAGATTAAGTAATGGGTTTATGTTAATTTTGAAAGGTGCCAAAATTCAATTTAACTAAATATTTAATTAAAAGCACCACCTGAAAGATAACAAGCACGATTAATAAGTGGATAGGTACCTACCTAATAAAATATAATGATTGTGAGGTGGCGTTATAGATATCCATTTGACATCGGCACTTGATGAAATGATATGTTAGTCGTTATTTTTAAATTATGATAATTTATTTAAACCCTTATAATAAAAGTATATAATTAAGTATATTAATTAAAACGCGAATACTGTGAAGCAATATATAGATACAGTTGGTATTTAATATTTTGTAATATAAAATTGTCAATGCACGGTATATTAGGCCGCACCTCGCCACAGTGGACTACGGGCATACCTAATTGTTATTACATATATCCTACTCATGTTGCCTCTTAGGCCACTTTTGGTTAGCGTGATTATAACTTAGATCTATACATTTTATTCGGACAATTATAATTTGTTGATGAAATTCTTCATATATAAAATAAAAAAAATATGTCGCGTAAACTGTTTTGTTTTTCGCCCAGGAGTCTAGTAGTTGCACACTGAATGTAGGTAGGTACTGCTAATATTACGCGAAAAGGTTCACAAGTACTTATGTATTAAATAGCATATGTATTGAAACATTTTCTTATATCTTTTGTTTACATACATATAATAAGCACCTCCAGCCCGCTAAAATACATATGTATGTAGTTGCGTCATGTGTAATATATATATTTTTAAATTAGATATAGGTCCTGTTAAAAGGTTAGTTTGGTCTCCAACGAGGCAAATACAGAAGTAATTATTGTAATTCAAATATCTGCTCTGGGTATATACGTTAGTTTCAATGACACCCATAACAGGGTTTTTTTGCGACAAGAGCGTAGAACGCGAATTTTTGTGTTTGCTAAAATACAATACCTATTGCTTGTTTTACGCCTTCAATGATAAATGCCACTCAATGGAAGACATTATTCATGTAAAGGTATCAGCAACCAGTTTCAAAAGGATATGGTTAATTAAAAATTATCAACAGCAGATACATACCAATTTGAGTAGCATTTGCAGTATTTTAATTTGCAATTGTGAAGTATCAACAGGATCTACGAAACAATTGGTCGTGATAAGATACACACCGGATTATTATTCATACGATAAATATAATGTAAAATAAATAATCATCGTGATTCTATCTAATTGATAGATAATCAACGTTGTGTAACTAATGTCATATGTAATCAATTTTATACTTGTATCTCGTGTAAAGTGCAGTTAGAAATAATTTCCAACATATCACTTGTTTAAATTTGTCGTAATTTATAGTATGATAAACTCTAACTCGGTTTCAATGATATCAGTTAATGGTTGGAACCGCACTCGTGTTCATAACACAAATAGCGCATATCAAACATAAATAGAGTCAAGAGTTAATAGCTGTCTTTATTAGTTTAGACACTTAGTAACTGTTAGGGTCATTAGAATGTACTAATTAGAAGTTTTCATGCGACATTGCTATAAAGCATGTACGAATGAATGGCGAATCGAAAGATTGACGATGCGAAATTATGTGTAGGTAAGAACTCGTTTATTAAAACAAATGACACGTGCAATTTTATTATTTAAGTTTATGCGAATGCATAAATTCCTTGCTAATTAATTGATATTTGTATAAGGGTAAAGCCTGCAAGTAGCAAGTCGTTATATTATGTAAATAAGTACTTTTAATTTTTCATGTAAGTAAATGCTACTGGTACTTAATTTACGGCAAGTAAAGATGGACATTATTTATTATTTTATTTTATTTTTTGTACTTGGGCCGCTTTTGAATCTGCTGTAAATAAGTATAAAATGTGCGATGTTACTCTAGCCTAAAGAGTCACCGATATTTTTAAATGAAGTCTTCCCGTCGCGCGTGTTTACCACACGCGTCCCACACGCACACAAGAACTAATTTGCCGAAGCCTCTTCGTGATCTGTGTATGCAAGTAGCACGCGTGTGAGCGAATGTCACGCATGTCATCACACGCGTGGCAGGAGAGCAAAAAGTTAGCGTTACAAGAATTCAAACTTAAGATAATCCATGTGACGTAGCGGTCATCTTGATTTTCGTTGGATAAACATCTAAACAGCAAACTTATATTTTTGACATAGCTTGGTTCCTGGTCATGGACTTCCATAACATTAAAATCGTAGTGTGTGACTATGGGTTTAGAAAATGTTGACTATTTATTTATTATTAATTACCCTCTAGGGTACCAACCTTGTTTCAACTAGTCAAACTTTGCTACAATATTTACATAAAGAAATTTATATTACGTTCGTACCTACGTTATTAATTAGTGAAGGTGTGGAATGCTTTTAAACTTGCTTAAAGAAAATGTCCCTTATGTCAATATGATACTCTGATGGCATCTAAGTTATGACTCGAAGTTTTAAAAGATTCTCTTCTTATCTCCCATGATATATTTAGATTGCTTAAGTATTTTGGAGCGTCACCTAATGGAGTTTTTAACTTATTAACACCTACATGTGACTTTTTAAAACTTTATGTACGTATAAACTTGTCAATATATAATTATATATCTGTCAGTGGTTCAGTTTTAAAATGACTAGACATTTCTAAATCTATTTCTTTATTAGAGTGTACTCAAGAAAAAAAATAGAAGGTGAGCGATGTATTAGTATGTTAACTCAAATAGGGCTCTTTTCTTCATTAAGATATGTAGCAATAAGCTACTCAGTAGATATGTATGCATGTTTGATAAGTAAATACATAAATAAGGAGAAAATACTTAGAAACAAATTTTCATGCAACAACACGTGTATTGTATACATGAACACAATCCCAGCAAACGATGTGAGCTTTGTGAAACACCGACAGGTGTGGGGACGTCCCACCTTACACCCTCGGAGGGTGCACTATCCGTTGCATCACATCTGCATGCAAATACCCGAATTTGGGTTCGATTCGAAAATGATACCTTTGTTCAGTGAGTTTTGATGAGATTTTGACGAAATGATATTCAGAAGCTCAATTTGTGCTAACGAGCTTACATTTTAGTAAATTGGAGACGTGATCACTTGGTGGTAAATAGTTAGGTATTGGGTTAGGTACATTTTGGTTAAGGGTAATTACCTACAGACTTATCTACAAAGCTATATTTTGTAAGAAAAGAGCTAAGTTGTTTACTGATGAGAAAGTGTATATTACCTACAAATACCTATGTAGATATATTAAAGTAAAAAAACTATTGAATATAAAGATACGCATACTATGCATTACCAACGTACCTTACATTGATGTAAATATTTAGGTATTATAAATATGATTTTGTTATGTAACGGGTACTCACGATACGATGTTTTGATTTGTCGTGGATCGTGGTCACGGCGGAACACGTTCCGCCGTGACCACGATCCATGCAACTGGGGCGAAATATTGGCAATTAAGAAATCAAA